>JACXGJ010009010.1:0-25400 GCA_016801105.1 Esox niger
CTGTGTGTGTGTGTGTCTGACTGTGTGTGTGTGACTGGGTTTATTGCTTGGTGCTGAATGATTTGCACGTTAATAGAACCACAACACTGGTCTGATACACTGTTTGGGTTTCAGCTGTCTGATCACACGGCAGAACTCACGGCCTTACAAACCAGGTACGTTGCTGTACCATTTCCTTGAGTTCTCCTCTCTGTCGTCTCACAAGGCGGCGTTGTGCTCGGAGTGGCTAGTTTTCCCTCAGTTACTATCAAAGGGACATTCAAGCATACACTTGATAAGACTTTTGTCTCTGTGTTTCTTGTTCCTTCTCAGCCTATCAGAGAGAGAAGCTCTGATGACCTCACTCCAGAAGGAGCTACAGGTAGCCAGGGACCAATCGGAGAAGATGCAGGAGACTCTGGCTCAGGTCCAGCAGAGACAGGAGTCCCAGCCGAGCACAGAGCTGCCAGTAAGACATGATGGTTCTTGATTTAATTGGTCCGGTCTGAACACATTCACCCGTGTTCTGTATTACAGGTACACTATGTGTGAAGGCTGTTTGTTTCTGATCTTATCCTGTAAAACAGGCTGCCAAAGACGAATCACGTTCAGAGGGTTTTTTATTGGTTCACCACTGACTTTTTTTCTGATGTCTTGTGTTTAGGAGCTGTTGGAGAAACTAAAGGAAGCGGAGGACAGTCACAGTACCCTGCAGGCAGAGTGTGACCAGTACAGAACAGTCCTAGCTGAAACAGTGGGTAGATCCAATAGAACGTCACCAGCATTAATCCTTCTGAACCGGACCTCTGGCCCTGGTCCAATAGTGGGATCGAGCCTTCATGTCGGAACCCATTTGTCTGTCTCCTGCCACAGGAAGGAATGCTGAAGGACCTTCAGAAGAGTGTGGAGGAGGAGGAGCTGGTGTGGAAATCTAAGATGGCTGACTCCCAGGACCAGTTGTCAAAGGTGAGAAAGCAGTCCCCTCAACCCCCCTCTGTCCTTGACCGACAACCGGTTCTAACCCTGTTCTAAACCACACCTGCTATCTTCCCATCAGGCCCAAGGACGTGTCCACACCCTGGAAATGACCACAGAGAGCTTGAAGGCAGAGAACCAAAGCATAGACAAGGTATAACAAAGCATAGAAATGTAAAATGAAATGTCCACAATAACTAAACCATTTTAATTTTGGTCTGATAAGTTTTGTGATGAGGCAGATTTTTACTAAGCCCTTGTAACTGTGCAGTGTTTGACTGTACATGTCTACTCTGAGGTATTTCAGAAATGGACTTCTCTGTCCTTTTCTTCCCTCAGTTGAAGGAGCAGGTGATGTTGTTAGAAGCCCAGCTGGAGAAACAGTCAGAGATCTCCTCGACAGAAGAGGAGATGGACCAGGTACATATCTGTATTTATATATATATACCCCGTATGTCCACTAGCTATAACTAGAATGGAGGACAGCTATTCTGTCTGGGTACATAGAGATTAAATAGTCCTCTATACAAGCAAGGTGCTGGGTTCTAGCAGACCGGTCTGGACCGGTTATTTATGACAGAATAGCCCTATTCAGGCATCCCCAGAAGGTTCTGATGACACCCACTCATCTCAGGCCAACAGGATCTCAGTGGAATTGTACTTTTAAAACTTGTTCATTGACAACAGGTTCTTGTTTGTGGATGTTTCATGTAGTAAGTGTTCTGCCAAAGGTGTTTTCAGCAGAACCATTCAAGGCGTCTGCTGACTGATCTATAAATGGCATCATGTTATTGTTTATAGATCATTCACTCAGTCACAATTTACCTATGATGCATTGTGGTTTTGATAAGCTCTTGGCCTTGTTTGAGAGTATCACCAGCTGCTCTTTGTCTTGCTGAATTATGTGGTCAAATAACTGACGAGGATACAGTACTGACACCGCTGTTCCTTCTGGTGTGTCCTGTGTCATGCAGATGAAGAAGATGTTGTCAGATTATCAGAGTCAACTGAGGTCCGCTCAGCAGGAGGTCCAGACATACAGGCAGGAGCTGGGGAGGGTAAGAGTCTGTTGCTCTGTCTGTCGCTCTGTCTCCTGGGGTCCTGACAGGAACTGCAGCGGGTCAACTGTCGAGGTCAACTTGTATGTCGGTTTGTGTCTGTATCCCAAAACTCTCCCTCACGTACCTAACCCCTTCCTGTTCTAGGTCAGAGGTCAGCTAAGCGACGCGACGGAGGAGAAGGGAGTACCTGAGGCCAGGTCACAAAACAGCCAGTCAGAATCTGAGGTCAGGGTGCACCGGAGGTTATAGGTCGTGGGGCACCCTTCACTGCCTGTTTGCTCTGTTGGGGGGGTACTGGACATCAGGATATTGGTCATGAGCCATCGTTAACATCAGACCGTATATTCCACACTACTAACACATCTCGGTGATGACGATGATGACGACCCAACCGGACAGAAGTTCACCAATATAGGCCGCTCTATCAAAATACATGATGCATCTACGCTCAACAAGTAGGCCATTGTGGTGTTACATATCTATGCTCCTAGAGAGATGGTATAAGGATGGCCAGAGGCAGGGATTTGGACCTACAACCCTCTGGAGTGACTTGATAATGGGTGCTGTGTAGAGTCCCCATGTCTAGCTCTGTGACATCATAATAGGGCCGTGAGTGACATCATAATGCTGACCGGGCTGACGGGGGGGGGTGCTACTGGCCCCTCCCCTGATGCCAGGGGACATGTCCGGTGTGTCCAGTACTCTCCACGGGCAACAGCTGTTAACGTGTGCGTGCATTTAACCAGCTGGTGTGCGGATCACTCTTTTCCCTAGCACCTAGCCCTAACTCCTTTCCCTAGCACCTAACCCTGGAACCTAGCCCTAACCACTGCTTCTCTCGCTGTCATCTTGGCATGGCCACTTGCTCTTCCATTCTGCACTGTTGTCTTTTCACTGAAGAGCCAAGCTGTTTGTTCTGGATGTGGCGCTTTTTCTCGGTTGGGGTCACTAACGTGGCACAGGGCAGTAAGGGGGGTCTCAAGGGGTTGTGGGGGTCTCTGCGCTGGTGGTTCGGGGGTGTCTCCGTGGGTGCACAAATCATTACATGCTTTTCTGGGGCTTTTATAACATTGCTTAATCTTTCTGTGTCGCTGACAAGAGGGAAAACTCACAGCCTCCCTGTGTCTGACAATTATTTTTCTGACTGTGTGTACTAATACAATATATATATTTTTTTGCATTTCAAGGTCCAGTCCCAGTTGATTCAGACCACAGAGGAGTTTGAACAGGTACAAGACCAAAACCCCACCCCCTAATTACATAACTGGAACATAACCACACCCCCTAACTACATAACTGGAACATAACCACACCCCCTAACAACTGGAACCAACTATTGAACAACAAAACTTAGTCAGCTATTATACTGATCATCTGTTTGTGTGAATTAACCTGACTCCCTGATTGTTCTGTCCATCTCGTTCTCCCAGGCTCAGAAAGCGGTTGTAGAGCTCCAAACTCAGCTGGACCTGTTGAAGGCCACGGGAGACGGCACGCAAACTGACATCGAGGATGTAGCCTCGCTGAAGGTTAGCGCTCGCTGTGGCGTTCAGCCAGAGAAACCTGCCGCGTTCAACATCCAAGAAAACTGTTGGTTACACTCATGCCACTTCTGACTTGTAACAAGTGGAGACCGGGTCAAAACCTGATGAGGTTAGGGTGGCGTTGCTCACCGTGTCCCTGCCTCCTCTCCACAGGAGCGCCTGCAGAAGGAGAGAAAGCTAAGCAAGGACCTGGGGCTAGCGGCGACCAAACTCCAGCAGCTTTTAAAATTCACCCAGGAGCAGCTGGTCAGAGAGAGAACCAGAGGCAACACGGTACAGGAGCCCCGTGATGAGGCCAAGGTCAGTGGAAGCGTGGTGACTGCCCGCGGTTCTGCCACACTGATCTAACACTGAACATGTATGTCATACACATGTATGCAGTCAGTGTGCCGTAAATCGCTTGGTCTGCATACCAACAACTGCCTGAATGACTGGTTGCTAAAAAAATATATATATATATATGGTTTTGTTTCAGGTTACAATGGATGTATTTTTCCTTCTGTCTTTTAGGGTGAAAGTATACAGCTGAAGGAAGGGACGTCTGTTTAGGAGCTTTGAAGACACTAAAACATGCCAAAATGCCTTAATCTGATTAATACCACAACTGGATCATTTCATAATTTCATGTGCCCTTTTTTTGTCACCGACACGTGATGGGAGAACAGAAGACACGTGATGGGAGAACGGAAGACACGTGATGGTGCAACAGAAGCGTGTTGTGTGCAACTGGGAGGGCTAATTAAATGCTAGCTCGTTTGTTTTTATATTATTTTTAACGGTTCTAGCCGGTCTTATCCCTGGGCCACTGGCTTGATATACTCCTCCCCCCTGCAAAGTAGCCCACATCAAAGCGCAAGTCAAGGGCCAACATTGTTCATACACAGACAGAAATTTCAATAATATAGCATGCCTGCATCTTAACACCAGCTCTGCCAAATATACATACTTTTTTGGAATAGGGAACATGCAAACATCACCAAATTGTTTTTACCAAAAAAACATCCCAAATTAAAATCTGGCTAACAACCAAGACATGATTCATGCTTTTTTACAGCCCCTAAACCCAGGGGGAATGACCGTGAAGTAGACAGGCCAAACTAAGACATTCTTGCGTTGAACCCCTGTTCTATTGGGAAGCTGTGACATCATCTGTCTTCATGCTTCCTTTGGGAACAACTGAGGACATGTCTGCCCATCCCACTCATGCTAAGATGTGGGGACTTCCTTACACCACTTGCAGGGATGTGCCTTTGTTTAGTAAATCAGGTGTTAAACTAGGTAACATGGAAACTGGAGTGCCAGTTTAAAAGATCAAGGGGGTTGAAACAACAGACTATCAAAATGCATGACTGGTGCACAGTTTCTTCTCAAAATATTGGATGAAAAAGGCACTGACTTTGTGAAATGACCCATTGGTAATAATGCATTCCAAAAATGATCCTTCATTCTTGTACTGTAGTAGTTGATTTGCTGCAACCCAAAAGGCCAGTTTACTGGACATGGTTTAAAATATAATCTTAGGCTTCAACACAAGCTCAATGGAGAACCTCTATTGAAATCGTTTTAGTGAAGGGACCAGGCTTGATCTGAGCCCAGGAAACCAGACCAAAATGTTTTTCTTCTGCATTTCCTTGTATGATCGATAAGAGGAACAAAGTTTTGCTGCAAAAAGAAAACTTAAGTTGAAGAAAAGAACAACATTCCGTTAAGGATTCTGGCCATCAGATTTCATACATCTTACTAACTCTAGTACGCGTTATTAGTGTGCATTCCTCACAGACTTGGAAAGAAGTCTGATCGAAGTCTCATTATGGCGTCACAAACATGGATAGACATCGCGTCACTAACGGTCTTTATCAGGGCGTAGGTTTGGATATAATTCACATCTCTGTAACGGTCGTTATATGGTGTCTATGAGGGCCGTACAGCACCGTTAAAGCCATCTTCATTTTGAACTAGTATTTTTTTTTTTTCTTACGTGTAATGAATTGGCTGTTCCCTGCGGCAAACCCAACTTCAGTCTTCTGATCCGTAACATCATATCCCAGTGAAAGTCCCACCCAGTTGCCTTAATTAAAATGGTGAAAGACATCGATGGCAGGGTTTGCTGAAAAAAATACACACAAGATGTCTATCCATGACTTCATTTCGCCCTGTATGGATATTAGTCACACTAGTGCCCTGAACTAGAGCGAACCTATTAACTACATTGCCTTATATTTTCTACGAAGCTCCCCATCAGAATCCACAGTGTTAAAAGGGAAAAGGAATGTGCGTTGAAACGCACATCAACCTGTGCAATTACTTTGTCTAAGTCTTTGTCGTCTAAAATGGCACCCTATTTCCTATATAGTACTCTATTTAATGGCCAAAACCCTATAGAAATCCCTATCGGCCTGAGTTAAAGGCGTTTTTCCCATATAGGGAATAAATACCTTGCCATTTTAGGACACGCCATTGTGTGTTTTTGTTTTGTAAGCGGTTGGTTGAATGGTGGGAAAACATGGTACACGGAACGGATGGACGGATGCTATACATTGAGTGCCTCCTTCACTGCTGTCTGGACAGTGAGCTGGCTGCCAACGCAAATGTATGAATTTGATAAAAGAATAAACTACAATGTAGCTGTTAAGTGGTGTTTCTTCTTTTGTTCCGAAACATTATTTTCATACTTATTTAACAATAAAGGGGGCGATCCGTTGTTTAAATCATATTTATGTAACCCGATTGTTGCTGACTTGTTGCTGTACTCGTATTTGTGGTGAAAGAAAACATATCCAGCACAGATATGGTGTTTTTAATATAAAGTTATTTTAAAGTAATTGTTTTAGTTCATAGTAATAAGGCAGAACCATAACCACTGAAGAATATGTTCATATATATACTCATCATGAGCTAAACTGAACTATCATATCTGCTCTGACTTTGCTCCGTCGTGCGTGAGAGAAGTAAATCCACGTACCTGAGTCCGTGTCAAAAATTAAGATCATTAGTATAAAGTAGAAGGTCTACCTGGGAAGGTGATGGTATGAGGGATTGAGGCCTTCACACGGCGAAGGGAAGATGTTTTCAGCATGTGGTGCGGAGAAATTGAACGCACCGACTCCTTCCAATTGGCCGAAATGACGCGCGGTTGACCCCCCTTCAAGCGAAATCTTGCCAGGGGGTGCCGAAATCGCATCGATTACTTTACACCGCTATGGGCCCTTACGTCATTTTCCACTGAAGACACTCAGTGACTAATTTGCTTTGTCCCGTTGTAGGTATGTTAACAACCGGGTGAAAGTTAATTACAGTCGTTTAGGAAGCGGGCTGCCTCCCGGGCGTGTGCTTGGAGCCACGTACTTGTCAACGGCAAGGTCGGTATGTAAACAAGTGACGTAATCTCAATTTGCTCGAGGAATGAAGAGTTGGATTTACTTCATCTGTAAAACCATGCATTCAAAATAAGATATTTGGTCAACTTCACTACCTAGCGAGTTGTGCGGATTGTTTTATTTTCAGGGCCTACATGCAGGAATCATTAATATGATATTTAACAAGTGATGACATATTTGTGCGTGATCCGTAAAATTACAAATTACAGTGTCATTGTGTGCTTAACGGGGAGGATTAGCCCAACTACGTTGTTTGCTGACTCACTGGGGGAGGTGTAGAAAGATAAACTAAGGTGTGTAGCAGCATAGCCATTCTGTTATACATAGTATGTGTGTATAGAGACAAAAAGACAAACACTGCAAGGTAAAACACATCGTGGGACCAGTTAAGTTCTCCGAAATTGGTCATCTGTACCTCCGTGTAAATCAATCTGTACCAAAACACCGCATTTCGACAAATCTCAAAGAAAGGGAGTGTAACTGAAATGTGATTTAAATAGTGTTATGTGTAATATGACATAGAAACGTCGGCAATGGCCTACTTATTCAGATTTTAAAAACATTCAAATAAATTCTATGGCAGCTACATTCCTTATTGTTTTATTTAGTGTTTTTTGTAATTTTCAAAACAACAGTAATATCCATGACTTATGTTTTGCATGTATATGATAGATCAAGACCATTTGACTCTGTTTATTTTCAGGGACTAATCTGAAACATTTTGCAATGAGTGTCCTTTGCCCGTGGACACCACATATGAAGTTTGCTACAGATAACCAGGAAGTATTTGACAGAACCCAGGGGCCCTAAAAAACACATTCAACGGCCAACAACACAGAGATTGTGTGCTGGGAGAGGACTCTGTGGCCTATTCTCTACCTTGTTCCTGTTAGTGGTCTGTTGAAGTCCATTAGGTGGGTTGGTCCTCTGCTTGATAAACTGGGTGGGCTATTTGATGCCTGGTTCGCCCTGTACAGGTGGATCTCTGAGGCAGGACACAATGTTCTCCGACCTGTCTCAGTTCCCAGTATCACGCTGCAACTGTCTATGTGCTGTAGGGTCAGTCTCAATGAACCTCTTAACACACCTTTTATAAAGTCAACTGACAGAGATCTGACCTTTTGCCACCCCTTTAATAGTCGTTCTACTGAAAGCATGATTGCGAAAAGCCAACTGTCATTTTCCATTTACTCCACAGGAGATATTTTTTTGACCCGCTGATCATCTGAATGTTAGAATATTGAAAATATTTTATCTAATGTAGTGTTATGATCTCCTCTGGGCACAGACAGAAGAGGACTGGTCATTTCCCAGTGCATGGCTCCTCTCTAGGTTTCTTAGTTGCTGTTCTTAAACATCTTATTTATTATTCTTTGTGGGTTAAAGCTTTGTGACAATGTTAATGTGAAAATGGCGTATTAAAATTAACTTGTTTGATTTTGTAGGCTCTGATTTCACCATGGGGGACAAATAAATTAAGACCTAAAATCAGTGTCTTGGCACAGTGTTCTCAGGTTAAAAACAGGATTGCAAAAACACTTATGCTGAAATAAATAACAGCTTGAAGACCGCAACACTTTAAATTTAGGTCTCACATGCATACATGGCTTTAATAGTTAGAAAATGTTCTTGGGCGACAAAAACAGGAAACAACGCATTCATTTCTGTGACAAGATTGAGGAAACGCAACAGCATATGTTGCTTAAACATGTATACATTTTAGCACTCTAGCCTAGCAATAACATAGGGCAGAATAGTAGCAGCCAATAGAATGGGGTCACACGTAGGCAAAGGACCAACTATACACATATAAGGGGCCGGCACACTAGGGAGGGGCTTCTGCTTCTTCTTCTTTTTTTATCTTCTTTCTTCTTGATAGGGATGCATTGCTATCTATAAAGGCTCGTCGGGATTACTCTTTTATTCTTACCATCTTGCATTAAAATAGATAGAACTATCACAGGTTTATTCTCTTGATTCCAGTATAGTCATGTTTCCACCACTCACTATAAGCTGAATACTGTTGCCACCAGTGTCACCCACTTTGAGGCAGGCCTGCTTTAAATTCTAACAGGTTTATCCATAAATAGCCTTCTTCAGATCACAGACATGGTATCTGTAATTATCACTACCCTGTGTGGTTTAATCGAAAATATATTAAATGTTATTGTTGATGTTACTGTTTGTAATGACAAAACAGACCTTAATTTCTTTACTTGTTCATTTTTCAATAATTATACCCTTTTGTGATTCCTGAGCCGGATGCCAATTGTGAAAAAGTAAATAAAGAGATTGTTAAATGCATTAACTGTAACATATTCACTATTTACCATGTATTACAAAGACAGAATACCTTTTAATTACCAACTTTACTAAAGATTTCAGGGTACCGATGTGGCTTTTCAACGCTATAAACACTCCCAAGCGTTTTCTTTGACTTGACCGTATGTTCTGCGCAAAGGTTACGAGGTTGAAAAACAATGGTGAAATCAGGGACCCACCCACAGTCGGCTACTAAACTATACTGCACCACCATCTTCTGAGCTCTTCCTGATTCAGTCTCCCTTCTCTTCAACAGTCCCCAGCGCCAAAACCAAGTAAGAGAGAAGTTATTTTGATTTGAATCGGTGTATATTGTTCGAAGTGGGATTTGTATAGGTCCATGGCAATTCATCACATTCAACGCCGGTATTAGAAATGTGTGCAGCAGTTATTTTCCGTGTCTACTAATCACTCACAGACAAACATTTCGAATGACCGCATCTCGTTTACAGAAACTAGCCTACTTGCTATCATGGATTTAGGCCTAGTTGTCCCTGTTTCAATCGCTCCAATTTAGCAGGAAACTCTTATTACGATCCTACTCTTAGCAATTACATGACGAATCGAGGTTTTCAAAGATGCTACGGAGATTTCTCAAGCTACCATTTTGCGTCAACCCAGGATTTGTACTTTGCTGCAATGTTGTGACATCGCTTCGATTGATATTTAATGTTACGTAACACTTTAATTATGTTTGCTTAAAACTATCGGAGGCGTTCTGATTGCTTACTGTGGCTCATAGACAGTTGCATTTCATCGAATACTTTATTAGCCAGGGTCGGACATTTTATTTTGCAATATTCAGAATCAGGCCTATTGACAGATTAAGTTTGAAGCTGGTTCTTTAGCAGTTATGCTACATGAGTAACCGTAAAGAAAGTGGGAGTTGACCAGTTGGCAAAAGTATACGATTCCTAACGTAACTACATAAAAAAAAAAAAAATAGCACACCTGATTGTAATAATTAACGGAGTAAGAATCTTAAAATCTTAATCGGGTTAGTTACAGTTGTGGTTTGAGAGACACCTGAACGCAAAAGAGAGGCATTACAATGTGTTCCTCTCGCTAGATAGGGCACTGTACGGAATCCTGCCTCGAACGTTTACAATCATGCATTTTAACAGTAACACGACTTATGTCCTCTTCCTGGAATCGTATTAGCTTGCCCATTGTGTTTTATGGCGGTGGGATATTAATGGAATGCCTCAAGCACTCTGAACAATTTTGTAGAGAAAAACACTTAACGTTAACACATTAACATTCTTGTTGTTTAGGCTTGTATTAATGCTGATAGTAAATAAGTCGTACATATGGCCCCGTTCGAATGTAGTCATTTAGCAGACATTTCTATCCAGAGCGACATATATGTGTCTACTGGCTTTCAGTAACCCTGATGGTCCTGCCTCTGTTGATTTAGTCCGTGTTTGGGGTACATTCCATGGAGATTCCGGAATGTGTGACATTGTAATGGGACACTCGTTATTTGTTGTCAGACGACATTAACCGGCACAGAGAGCCTTATACATGTTGTGGGCTGCATGTCTTGACGCTCTCGGCCTTCGTTACGACTTGTCTGCTACTCCCACTCTACAGTGCTTAGTGACTACATTTCCTGGCTGCAGCAGATTCTTAGTGTAGTTTACCCGGACCTAACATCCACTCCTGACAAACGCACGACGGTTCACTGGTTAAATGCCTGGGGGTGTGTCGTTATCATTAGTCCTTTGATATATAACGGATGCAGAACTGCACATTGAGTCTTTGTCTTTTAATAACTCTTTACTTCTGTATTGTACTTTGGAGGGGTTTTGGTTAATAGTTTGCCTTTACACCCCTTTTTTTATCTTGGTCAAATTCTCAGAATTTTCTCTTTTGTATGGGATTTTTCTTTTGTAATGTTACAGAAGGGAAGAACACTTTTCCTCAGTAATATGGCATCCTTCCAGGGATTTCGGGGTGAGGTTGTCATGTATTTCCAGTTTGTTTTGGAAAGCAAGGAACACTCAAACCACAGGGAAGTTTCTCAAAACAATGAGCACTTTTTTATGTAATCATCCGATGCTGGGAAATGTGGACACGCTGAAACGTCCATGTTTCATTGTCGACACCGGTATGTTTATCCAGTCCTTCAGGCACCGACAGGGTTTCAGTCTTCAAAGGTTTATTTGTCATTTGCAATAAAATGTTATGGAAATGAAATGCTTGATTTTCCTACTCCCAACAGTGCAGTTAAAAAGTAACAAACATTTTCATTTAAAAATAAAGAAAACACAATCAATCAGTAATAACACTATACAAAAACATGCTGCAATAATAATAACTTTACAACCGTAGTACAATGTAAAAATGACAGGTGTGCATGATATGATTGGCAGATGAGCATGATATAAAATGACAGGTGTGCATGGGACTATGGATGGAAGGAAAGAGGGGTTCCTGAATTGAGCAGCCTTACAGCCTGGAGGTTGTGGGTTTGAAACCCACCTGGCGCCAGAATTAACTAGTTAATACAAATGTATGCACTCACTACTGTAAGTCACTCTGCATAGGAGTCCACTGAGTTATTTCATGTCAATGGTGTTTTCAGTAAACTCAATGGGCCAATTTCCTGAACAGAATAAGCCGGATGGTGGCTAAAAAATACTTCAATGCTTTCTCACAGGTCCCAAATATGAGTTATCCTGGTTATCCCCCATCCGGAGGCTACCCCCCCCAACCTGGCGCATATCCACCCCAGGCCGGGGGCTACCCACCCCAGGCCGGGGGCTACCCCCCACAGTCCGGGGGCTACCCACCCCAAGCCGGGGGCTACCCACCCCAAGCCGGGGGCTACCCACCCCAAGCCGGGGGCTACCCCCCACAGTCCGGGGGCTACCCACCCCAGGCCGGGGGCTACCCCCAACCAGGAGGAGGTTATCCCCAGGGGGGAGGCTACCCTCAGGCTGGTGGATATCCCTCTGGGCCTCCAGCACAAGGTAATCTCTCTCATCATTTCTCTTTGGATTACATCACTTGACCCAGCATCCCGTTACTGAGACGCCCACTGTTTGAGTAGTGTCAGCACTTCTAAACTCTATTTTTAATTGTAGTGTAAATGTGTGCTTGCTGCTTTATGTCTCCACATTGAAAATGTCACTTTTGGTAGTTGTTGTTCTGGTAAATCATCATTTCAGTCCGCTTAATTTCATCTCCAAAAGATCTTTAAAAATCCTAGTAAAATGTAGTTAAATGTCGTACACCTGATGAGGATGGGCTGACCCGCCAATCCGTGGCCTACATGAGGATAAGCTGACCAATCAGGGCCAATTTTAGAATTCAAACGTAATGTATAGTGAAGCGAACCAAACCTAATACGACCAAAGTGCCATGGTATGGTATTTCATGCACAACCCAACTCCAACCAAATCCAAACTTGCCAGGTAAACTATGAAGTACTGTATATAAAGAAATGACGATACTCACTAAATCTCGCATTGTTTCCTTCTTCTCCAGGTGGATGGGGTGGAGCTCCTGGGAGTGTCATGGTAAATATCAAACCCACTGATGACCTCTGACCCTGCTGTTTACCCCCTCATCCACAAGACACTATAATCTTCTATCATGTTATAATCAGTGGTTAATTTGGGCTGTATCCTGCTGGAACATGATCCAGCACCTTTCAGATTTTCCTGTTATTCTCCTTTTCACAGATCCGGTTTGCTGCGCATGACTTGTCTTTTTCCATCACTGTGTTTTCGTTGTACTGTTAACATTCTACTAGAAGCAATCAGAGTTTATTAATTTGCCTATTCCTGAAGTCTCTTATAGCCTCAGCAAGTTTTTTTTGTTGTCCACTATTTGCGCTGCTAATGTGCTTTATTCGTGTCAATTTGCCAACCGGATCTGTCTCTCGATTTGAGTACATTGGATTTGATTTAGTTCTCCAGATTTTGTCCATTCTAGAAAGGGGGGAGGGGCTGGTATGCTCTGTTTCTCTGTCACATACAAAGACCGTGGCGTGTTAACGGTTCTCCTGCCCGGTGAGCTGGAGGTGCAGGCTGTCCTGCAGTACGTCAACCTGAAAGTTGTTGCTCCGTTAGCGTGTTGCTAACAGTAGAACAGTGACTGGACAGGGGCTTGGTTGACTGGAGTGCTTCATGGAGTACTTCCTCAGTCCAGCCTGGTGGTTGAGGCGGTGCAGCCGGTCAAGACGCTCCAAACGGTGCGGCTTCTGGAGAATTTTACCTCAGAGTCTGTGTTGACAAATGTCAGGTCCTCTGTGACAGGCAGACCACCCCACCCCCACCCCCGATGGGTCCGCCCATGTTAATAGACAGGTTTCCAATGTTGGATAAGGCGGTGGGGCGGAGTCAGAGATCTATTGGTGCAACATGCAAATAGTTTCTGCTAATTGTATATGCAAATACCTGTTTATATATGCAAATACCACCTCCTCTCCCTCCAGCCTGGCGGAGGTATGCCTCAGGGATACCCAGCCGGGCCGGCCCCAGGACAACCCCAGGGGTACCCAGCCGGGCCGGCCCCAGGACAACCCCAGGGATACCCAGGCGGGTCTGCCCCAGGACAACCCCAGGGATACCCAGGCGGGTCTGCCCCAGGACAACCCCAGGGATACCCAGGCGGGTCGGCCCCAGGACAACCCCAAGGATACCCAGGACAGCAGCCCATGCCTGGATACCCTGGAGGAGCGCCGCCATCCAACCCCTCAATGCCGGGATACGGGGGCGGGGCTCCGGCGACTCCCTATTCAACTCCCGTTAACGTGAGGATCGCTTGAGCGGAAGCTCGTGTTGTTGGTCTTCCATTTCTTTGTAGCTGCTCATGGATACACTAGAGTTAACATTGTTACATGAAGTTAGAAACCTGTCATTGATTTTTTATTTAGGAAGCTTTTTCCCGAAAATGCTTTGCTTTAGCACGTTTCTGTGTTACTAAGCTTGTTTGAGTTTCTGTGTTGAGGGGTTTTCACTAGGGTCGGTACAGTTTGAGGATAACATGGACATGTATAAATCCATCAGATAAATATTAAATCAATCAAATTGTAAAAAATAAATGGAACTGATGACTTGGTGACTACAGAAGCTTGTAATGACCCTATTGACTTCCTGATGCTGGAGTTGGTTATTTCCTGTTCCTAATTTTTTGTCTCTGTGTGTTTGTCATCAGATGGGTTACAGGGGTGTGCTGAAGGACTATCCAGGTGCTGACCCTCTGCGCGATGTGGAAGTTCTGCGCAAGGCAATGAAGGGATTTGGTCAGTGCTTCTATACACTTAGAAATCGTGCAGTTTCACTGTATACCAAGGGTATACAGTATTCCATAATATGGGATCACATTATTTAGGAATAAACATTCCGCCTACTAGCGGTAGCTGGTAATGATAATATAATGATGATAATATGATGTATTATTTACAGGCACGGATGAGTCAGCCATAATTGAGCTCCTCGGAAGTCGCACCAACAAACAGAGGGTTCCAATGGTCACTGCTTACAAGACCACATATGGGAAGGTGAGGTTTCCTCTACAGTCAAAAGCTTGTTTAGTGACGATGTCCTTATGTGTACTGTACGCTGGACCTGTTAGAGGGTGGTGCTGGCCGATTGGACCAACCGCCACAGAGCCTCTGGGTTAAGCCGTTAGCAGGGTTCGGATTTTCACTTGATTTTGCTACGCTGTTTTTTTCTGGCTCGTCTCTCTGACCGCTGGGCAATCAGGCGCCCGTACGCCACTGTGTGGACGTGGTAAACCTGGCTGTCCGTGTCGCACGTTATTTGGTGTCAATGAGATGCACCCGTGCAGTACGTTCGCTAATCCCTTAAATATCTTCAATTTCACAGGATTTAATCCACGATCTGAAGTCTGAGTTGACTGGGCACTTTGAGAAGCTGGTTCTGGCCATGATGCAGACGCCGGCCAAGTTCGACGCATCTCAACTCAAAGAAGCTATATCGGTTTGAACATATTTTCTTTGCTCCTACAGTCGTCTCTTTTACAGTAGGGATGTGTTCATTATGGTAGACTGTAGTATGCCGTTTTGAAACAGAAAACAACTGGAACACTGTATACATTCAACAACGTTTTACAATTGGTTTGTCTTAACAGGGTGCGGGTACTGATGAAGCATGTCTGATTGAAATCCTGTCGTCTCGCTCCAACGCGGAAATCAGAGATATAAATCAGATTTACAAACAGGGTAAATATGGGCTCTGTCATTTTTGTCCCCATGTTTACAACTCCTGACTGCTTGTTGCAGTAGACAGGACACATTTACCAGTACGTTGAAAATCTTTAGAGAAGGGCTGCCTCTGATAATTTTAGTAAATGTTTAAACTCCGATTCTGTTTGTTTCAGAATTTGTTGACATTTTTTGTTTCAGACTATGGTAAGAAACTGGAGGATGCCATCATTAACGACACTTCAGGACACTTTCGCCGGCTCCTCGTGTCTCTCTGTCAGGTGAATGTTTACTGATTAATGCATTTTGATTATATTTATTAATAGGTTATCAATGTGTTTTGGTCATGTTTATTTATAGGTAACTAATTTTCATTGAATTACTTTGTTGAAGTTGAAGGCTAAAGCCAGTTCATTATCACAACTTGCCAATACTCAACACATTTCATGCAATTGCACTTTCAACTGGCTTTCAGAGGGCTACAAATATTGAATACTTAAGAGGCAATGAATGCATTACAGGAGGAACAGATTCCAGTTTCAGTGCCTCAAATTCCTTCCAAGTTACCAGTATTCTGCTGTAAATCACTTCTGAAGTTTGCTGAGTTTTTCCCTGTTGAAGTAAAACTGTTGTTGTAGTAGTAAACCGATATTTTACTTCCTGTTTAAAGGGAAATCGAGACGAAAGGGAACAAGTGGACATCAGCTTGGCCAAGCAAGATGCTCAGGTAAATAGTGTTCCTGGCTTGGCTATGAAATGCCAGTACTATGATAACCTATATAATCAGTACTATGATAACCTAGTGTAGATTGTATTTGTTTATTTTTTAATATGAGACTGGGTTTACCACAATTAAAAGCATATGTAGCCTGCAAACATCGACAGGCCAGCTGCCGTAACCGTAGAAATGACATTCAAGTCATGCTCTAATCGTGTCGTCTTGTGTCAGAAACTGTACGCCGCCGGCGAGAACAAGGTGGGGACGGATGAGTCCCAGTTCAACGCCATACTGTGTTCCAGGAGCAGACCCCACCTGAAAGCAGGTAGGCTAGTCACATTTCAGACACTGGGTTTATGTTGCCTGATCACCCCAAAGGGTTCTGGGTAACCAGTAAGGCAATGCCTCTAGTTAGAACCAGTCCGACTGTATCCCTGCTTTTTCCTACCAGTGTTCCATGAATACCAGCAGATGTGTGGCAGAGACATTGTGAAGAGCATCTGCAGGGAGATGTCTGGAGACGTGGAGGACGGCATGGTTGCTGTTGGTGAGTCCAGAAACATGCAGCGCAGTGCAAAGAGAAGATCGCGTGCACATGCACATGTGTGTTTGTGCCCTAGATTAAAATATATATATTATTTATTTTTAAATCAGAAATGGCTTGACTGTTCCGTATTCAGGATCAGGTGATTCTGAATCACACTGATTTGGTGTGAATCACAGCGTCCCAAACCGCAACCAATTCACTATGCAATGCACTGCTGCTTTGGGCGAACATCGATCCAAGATCTAGGGACTAAGGTGCCGTTTATGACGCCCTGTGCAGTGCAGGTTAGTCACTGCGTCTCTGTGGACTGAAGCCTTGTGTCTTATTGTGTTCCAGTGAAATGCATTCGGAACACCCCGGAATACTTTGCTGAGAGACTTCACAAGTCCCTGGCGGTAAGAAACTGTCCTGAAATGTTCCTTTAACGAATTTCAGGGTCTACCGGGGACAGGTCATGTGTTCCCTACTACCAGGATGTCTTGGACATGTGCAAGGGGGAAATTAATTAGCATTTCTTACCAGACCCACTATCATCCACTTATCTCCCTTCTCGGCAAAACGTTAGTGTGCTTGTCGAGCAGCGACTCATTTTGCTGGGTGTTACGCCGTTCAGTTGGCTCGTCGTCATGCAGCTGACATGCGAAGATGTCAGTGGTGTGGCTGTCTGTAGTCCTCATGGAATTCGGTTTTAATCAATGTGATTGACACACGTGTTGCTGCTAAGGCATACGTCTGTACGTAGCTGACGGGTGACCAAACGTCTGCTGTTTACAGGGGGCGGGAACCAAGGACAGGACTCTGATTCGAATCATGGTGACTCGCTCTGAGGTGGACATGCTGGACATCAGACAGGCGTACTCGAAGAACTACGGAAAATCCCTCTACACTGCAATCTCCGTAAGGGCCCCCAAACTAGTGCCAGTATGAAAATGAATGTGCTATGGAGATTGGATGCGGTTGTGATCTTATATAAAATGAACAAATCACGGTTCACCATTGGGTGACTTCCACGTCTTGGTTTATCCAATAGAATATTCATTCTAACACCGTGCATGTCTTCGTTCCTCCGCGTCTGATAGGGCGATACCTCCGGAGACTACAAGAAGCTGCTGCTTAAACTGTGCGGCGGAAGTGACTAGAGATGTGAAGACGTTGCTGAATCAATCAGGACGGTGAAGAGAATCGAAGTGCTATTCTTTTTCTAATTCCGCGAGTGCATAAGTCCAAGAGAACGTGCCTGATTTTTCTTTTAGCCATATCTTTCTCACTTTTCAGTGCAACATTTACTAACACACACACACACACACACACACACACACACACACACACACACACACACACACACACACACACACAACCCCCACAAATTTGAATAATGGCCACTCTCTCAATCACACTAATGACGTTTAGTAATTTAAGCTTTAGTGCTGAGTCACACCTCTAATTAAAAGGCCAGAAATATTAATGTTACTACTGCAGACGATGACTTACTAATTATCTTTCTCACAGACACATACACTCTCTGACACAAAGGAGAATCCCTCCACACTTGATCCTATGGTTGTTCATGTTATCAGTGTCATTGAAGTGATCTAGCCTAGCCCTGGGCTGCCTAACCCTGCTCCTGGAGACCTGCTGTCCTGGAGGTCTTCGTTTCAGCTGGGTTGGATAGCCCAGGCCTGGGATATAAAGGAGACACACCATAGTGGGCTGTTTGATATAAGTACAATCATTGTTTCAATTGCTGCATTTGCAATCATTTATTGTGTAGTCCTTGATTAGTTTTCAAAATATATTTTTTATATAGCTTGTGTAATCATGTGTTCGTAAAGAACATTAGGTAATTGCCAAATGCTAAATATAAATCAATATATTAATATGTATGGATTGTAATGTCTTTGTGGAAATGTGCAGATCCTTTAGATACACTCCTAAAAACCTATGGAGTTGGAGTTGTGTCCTTTAGCTTTAAGTCTGACTAATGAATACTATGCAAATTAACACTGAGGTAGATGCATACTTAAAGCCTATGATGATATCACCACGCACAGCTGTTCTTTCTTCTTCTCTAGTGGTACCTTTTATTAATCTGTGTCATTTTCCGCACACTGCCTTTCATGCTGAACAGCCAAAGCCCTTGCATCTGCTTCCAGTTCGTTCACTGTTACCATCTGTTTTGAAAGTTCCACGCAAGTTTTCAGTTTCTCGTTTAATGTTTCATTGTCATTATTGTATAATTGCATATTTGTACAAATATTTGCCAAAAGGGGAACATTATTTGTTGTCAATATTGTCAAGATATGCGTTGTCTATTATACAGTTTATTGGCATGAAGGTTTAACCAGTTTATCTGTACTACCATTTATTCCCGCTAGGGGGAGACATATGCAATGGCTCCACTGAGATGGTAACTGAAAAATAGTAGGTTTTAGGACAATTTCTACTATTGTTATTGGATTCCACGGTCCAGTAGTTTCTCCTTCGTCATGTACCAACGCTTACAATACATTGATAGTTGTCATGTCCATTCTCAGGCTTATAAATGTGTCATTTTTGTCAATTAAAATGTTTCAGTATTTCGATGTCTGTTCTTCATAACATGGATTGTCATAGCCTGGGTGCTGGTTGGTTTGTGCCGTCAAGCCAAAGTCATAACATTCGTAGGTTTGATGGTGACAGCATTAACGAGGGCACAATTTCAGAATATCCATAGCATTGTATCTTTTTGACAGCTATTCAACAGAGCAATTATAAACTCCATTTGAAAGGCAGTTTGACTTCCACATTGGCTTAGAGGCGATAAACCGAAACATATTTACTTTTTTCTTCTAAATAGGAGTGCTATTGAGGACCAACATCCGAATATAAAACATTTACCGCCACTGTCAATCTGAACATGGCAGCTCGTCCTAAGACAGCTTCATTTCACCAACAAAGTTGGAAATTAAAGTACATAAGAGAATTCTCTTACAGCACTTCTCCGCGAAAGCTGGTAAATTAAAGTTTGAATCCCAAGTGGAATAAATTTCGACTTGAGTGCCGTTTGAGAGACATTCGAAGTTTGTGCTAATGCTTGCTGACAAACGAGTTGAAAGCAGGTCGAGATGGAGGGGTTTCAGCACTACAAAGAGCTTCGGCTGAGCTGCTAAAATAGCATTCTGTGGATGGAGAGAAATTTATTCACAATTATTAACTCCCGCTGGGCATTTTTTGTGCAGCTTTTGTGTTATTAGTTAATAACGCGGGGAGTTCGGTGCAGGAAGCTATGTCCGCATTGTCTTAGAAACGTCAAGCTTAAACAAACACACACACACTCACTTCTGTTTCCTGCTGCCTGGCATAGATCTTGGCCTATGTGGCATTTAAGCGTCACAGGCAGTCCAGTTGGGATGTTTCGACAAAATATTGGCAAAAAAGCTGATCTGATTGGTCACACGTTCGATTTGTGGGATGGGACTAAATGAAAATGGGGCGGCGGGTTCAATGGCACGGTTAGACTGCTGTTGATCAATATGTCCATGCGTCATCAAAACTGAACTGGCATACTGTCTAAGGCTGCTGTCAGCCAAAGCTGCTGTCAAGGTCAGACCTCGGAATGATTAGTGTTTTTTCTCTCCGGAGCTGTATTTTCTACAATAGAGGACTTGTAAAATTGCACCTGTAGGGAAGCGAGTTTTTGCTGAAGAAAGCACTAGGTCAGATTCGAGCCACAGTGCAGACTGCTAGACCACCCTGGGCATGGTCTATTGAATGTAAATCCACATACGTTTATTCATGGCTATGCATTTCCATATTTTATGATTACTCTGCATATAGGCCTACTCTATACAGTGGTACAGTATTTTATAAATACATAATAGGCCTATATGTAGAGACTACATATATTTATAAATGTTCTACCCATAGATATCACCGCATTTCACCCACTGCTGTTTTGTGCTTTCCCGTTGTTGATAGAATCCTGTCTTTTTGAAGCAAGTTCAAGATCGCGACGTTTGGGTATGAGTTCTTCCTAGGCTGCTCGTACGCCCAGCCTGCTTGACCCGTGTCTTTAGTACGCTTTTACTGCGCTGTTCGAGGGTCAGTGGCGGCGTGCGAAACCACAAAATGTGGGTTGGGGCCAATACTAAAACAGGGTCAAAATCGCCGATATCGATACCGATACTTTTTTATGATTAAAAGCGGCGTAAGTAATTTCATTTATGAGGTGAATGCATCATCAATAGGCTTAATCTGAATACATGTTTATGATCTAAATAATTTGCAATCATTGTCTGGTGACTGGTAACGCTGTTTTGCTTTCCAGTGTTAATTACTTAATCACATGCATGTTAAAACACATGACCGTTTTGAAAGGCACAGTACAAAAATATATATTTAATTATTGTAATATAAATGTGCATTATTCAGGTTTGAGGTGTATATTTTTTCCGTTCAAATAAATCAAGTATTTTAGATAAGTTTCAATGGGCTGAATATATTTGAATGTCTGAATATAGTCTATACTTAATTTGTTTGCTAAAGTAACAGCTTATGATGACCAATTGCAGGTACTACTTAATGTGCGTATGCATTAATGCAACATTAACCAATGCTGAACATCTGATTTGACTAAGATATCCGTTTCACTAATCTATATACATGGATATTCCTTTCCTCTCAGAAATGACTGCCAGTTATCGCTGTGTTGGGGATCTTTCTGAGGCGTTTTCCTCCCTTTCTTTCTGTTGCATCTCTTAATTATCTTTCTCGTGGGTTTTCATATATTCAAACACATTGATGGTGTTGCTACAGTTGCGAACCACCTTCCTATATCGCAGGCCGCCATATTTTCATGAACAGCTGTCAAATATATTGACACAATACTGCTCTTTCGATCAGCCATGGCATTAATGCATTCAAAGATTGTACTGTAGGCCTGTATCTCGGATTTGCGGTTGGCGCAACGTATGTTCGTTGTATGAGTGCACAGTCAACAAGCAACAGAAGAGCTAGAGAAGCACTTTTCATGACTACTGAACTTTGTTTGCACATGACAGTTCTACTCTTTGATGAAATAGGTACCACCCAGTCCCAGAAGATAGACATTTAAACTGGTATCGATCCTATTGACGCTTGAATCGATCTCCAAAAACGAGATTTAGTATCTGTAGTATCGATATTTTGGGATCGATCCGCCCACCCCTAGGAGTCAGTACTACGCCATAAGACAGGGAAATCCTTGCGGATGTATCATCCCCCACGGCAGGTAATACTTGGCGGATATGCACACCCATGGAGTCCAGAGCCACACCTGCTTGTACTTCACAGTCAGACTGTAGCGGACAATATGACACTACAAACGACCGCCTTAAAATGCTGCGTCACTTAGCGATCCGGCACTCTCATATTCAAATAAACTGTTTTTGAAAGGAGTCGGCTTGTACAGCACAACTCTCTTGTATGTTTTGTGACAGTTAAAGTCTGCGGAATCTACGTAGGCCTAATTTCACCGCATTTCAAACAGTTCCACGAGACTCCTCCACGTGAAAACCTGAACTAGTCGAATAACTAAATTCATCATTAATCTAGTTTTAAATCCTCCCTCTTGTGTACTCTAGTGGAACAATGTATAGGCACGTACTGGTAATATGTTTGGGCTAACGCAGCTGTGATGCGTTACTACAATGAATGCCATTGTTTGACTCCTAAACGGCACTTCATGCCCTTACAGCGCATAGGTTTGTATTGTTTACTATGTGGGTCTGGGTCAATGGATCCCAGGATTTGTACACCTTTCCACGGGAGATCACATTGACCTGTCTGTAATATTAGTGGGGGTCATGACACCCCTGCCTATTCAGTTAATTGATTTACGTGAGATAAACGGCTGTACCTGAAGGCCTTTATTCAACTGCATTCATTCGTATTTCTTTCTTATAGCCTGGAATAGGGTCAGTGTAAAAGAGGCTATGAGGGTGTCTTACACGTAACCAATGGTCTCTACTCATCCTTTTAATTCTTTTTTTTTTTACAAGACCTCATCTCCTTGGCAAATGCAACTTCTTCCAGCTGTCATTGAATTTAGACGATGTGAGAAGGATTAGGCTATACTGAATATGGAGCAGAAAAATAAGCTCGTAGTCCAGATGTGTCAACAGAGCGACAAATGGCACTCTGTTTGTTCAATAGCACACTACTTTTGACCAGTGTTCGAAGGGGCACTAATGAAAAAAATGGCTTTTTGAAATAGATAGACCTACTATATATACGTTAGGCAATACTCAGGAAATGGTGCCTTTTGGGAAGCAAACAGGAAGGCATCGACAGTTAGCTACAGGAATAGTGTAATGTTTTTGTACGGAATGCTCTAATCATATGCACTTGTCTGGAATTACATATGTAATATTCCTACTGCATATTCAACACATAAACGCAGTAAGTATTCGTGAAATCCAATACTTCTATTATGTGGACCGTTGTGTGATCTCGGCCAAATCTCTGTGATACGCTCTACCACCTTGTAATTTAGCGTGTCAAGCCAGGTGCGTCTTTGAAAAGCCCCGCCCACTTGGCCATTGCACGGAAATATGATTGGCAGTAGAAGTACAGCTGCTGCGCTCGAGACATGGCGGAGTTTGCAGTTCTAAACAAAGATTTTTAAAGAGTTGTAGCTACTACTTTTAAGTATGTCGGTCTCAACTCAGTGAGGCCGGGGTTAATGGGTATAAAGAGTGGACCAATTCAGACATACGAAAACTGAGTAATAAATAGTTGGTCTACGGCGCTCTGGGAAGATGTATTCCTTTTTTCTAGCGGGGCAGTCAACAGCCTTGGTCAACAAATATGGCTACTTGTGTCTGCTCGGCTTTCTATTTGGAATGAAATGCGACTCGGCAAAGATATGCACTACGATCGCGGGACTACGACCCAACTCTCCCATGAAGTGACCCATCCAGGACTTTACGGCTGAACTGTTGCCTACAAATATCTTGAAGCGGTCAGCTGATAATACGTACGCGGTGTCGTGCGAGGCAGTGACTGGTGAGAGAGATGGAGTCTAAGCACAAAGAGTTGTTAGACAAATGCTACCAGAACTTATTGGAGTCAATAACAGATGCGGACCGGCTCGTGGAGGCGTTATTCCAAACGGGTACGCTATGTCAATCGGAACGTTATGAACTGGGTCACGATTGCTCGTCCAACTCTGAGAAAGTGGACCTTCTCCTGAAGATGCTGATGAGCAAAGAGAGAGACCATTTCCAAGATCTTTGCGCGGCACTGGAAAAGACGCATCCTCACCTGAATTCAACACTCATATTCAACTGCGATGGACCGGTAGATCATTCGTCCGGTGAGAAATCAAAATGCTCAAATCAAATGTTCATCTTATTTAATTCCCACGTCCTAATAGTCTATATGCGACAAAAATCGGTCAAAAGCAGCCTTTAAGATGATCAAAACCACAACTAGTAAACAACCTCTCTGCTTGACGTCACAGCCCCATGTGTGGTCTCGGTCCAACGTACGTTATTGACCGCCAGACCTGGTGGTCTACCTTAAGGTTTTATGTGGGGTGTTTTCGCCATTCTTACCTAATATGCTTCTCCAGCTTTGATGATATCGACAATTTGACAATGGATAGCAGGAGTGTGTGTGTGTGTGTGTGTGTGTGTGTGTGTGTGGCAGGGATGTTCTTTGTTAGTGTCTTATGACTTCATGGCATTTTAGACAGATGTTGTACTCTTAACAGGGTATGTAAAAGCTAAGTCGAATTGCTGTTAGGGGAAGTGTTTAATGGTATTAAATGGCTATGGTAATCAATGGTCTGGAAGTGAGAGTGGTCAGGCTTTTACTAGATTGACACAATCAATAACCTTTGCCGTTAACTATTTGTCACTGTGGGAGTTTGGGCTTGCAGTTCTGTGACTGTGTTGTGACGGTTTGGTAAGACTCGGCCAACTTTGGACTGCTTTTTCATATTGTCAAAAACTGGATAGAGTTTCTTCGAATTATGAGAGATGGAAATCTTCTGGGATTAATGTATTCTTACAGCAGCATTTTGAGCATGCAGTACACAGGAAGGAAGGTAAGGCAAAGCCAGAGGTCACCGTCTCAGACCAGCATTAATAGATGCTACCCTGACATATAGTTTCTCCTCTCTTTCCCAGACAGTTTCTGGTCTATTTTCAGATACTTAGGGAAAAGTCATTTCTGCCTTCACAGTGGCAGCAATTGGGTTGGCAAGAGCCGTGAGGTGACCGCTCGATATTCCTTATCAGCCTGATTTACCTGTGCACTGTTACAAGGCTTTGGCTATTTATTCACTCAAAATCCTATTTTCCATTCACACACTTTTGACTTTAATCTGCTATGGTGCTTTTTACCTTTGACAGAAAAACAATGTCTGAAAAATGGTCTCTGTAAGTGGTGGCTGCTTAACCACAATCACCCTGGCTGGTGTGTTAGTGTCTGTCGTTCTTATCCACAATCACCCTGGCTGGTGTGTTAGTGTCTGTCGTTCTTATCCACAATCACCCTGGCCGGTGTGTTAGTGTCTGTCGTTCTTATCCACAATCACCCTGGCCAGTGTGTTAGTGTCTGTCGTTCTTATCCACAATCACCCTGGCCAGTGTGTTAGTGTCTGTCGTTCTTATCCACAATCACCCTGGCCAGTGTGTTAGTGTCTGTCGTTCTTATCCACAATCACCCTGGCCAGT
>JACXGJ010009011.1:0-15132 GCA_016801105.1 Esox niger
GATGTGTTGATGCCATGAAATTTAAAATCAACTTATTCTTCGCTTAAAATTATGCATTTTCTCAGTTTAAACATTTGATGTGTCATCTATGTTGTATTCTAAATAAAATATTGAAATTTGAAACTTCCACATCATTGCATTCTGTTTTTATTCACAATTTGTACAGTGTCCCAACTTTTTTGGAATCGGGTTTGTATTTTCACAATGCGATAACCTTTTTCAACAGACTTAACTAGCTCAATAGAAATACAGGTACCAGTTGAAGTTCTTTCTCAATCGCTATGAGGACAATCAGTTACCTGGTTTTCACTCTGCACAATCTACACAAGTAAAAGAACATCTTACCACCAACCCAGTGCGGTAAAACGGGGTGATAAATGCTTTTTGGGGGACACACGGTAGCCCTAACTAGACCAAGGTATGTGTCTAGTGGTTGGAAATCTCGAGAGATTATGTTTGGATACCCAATCTTTAAAGTCTTTGTCTTGATACAGAATGGGTAAAGACTACAAACATCTTTATACCGAATAGTCTCCCATTATTGAGCTGTAAACTTCTAATGAATTGTGTTTATAAGACCACGCAAAAAAGCATCTTGAGGGTAAAGGCGATCTGGAGCATCAGTGGTTTTCAAGAAAGCTTGGACATCTGCGGATGTGTTTTAATGCTGATTCCAATCCACTCCCATATGTAATGAACATGTATGTTGTGTTCTTTTAAAGCCTCAAGCTTTGTCAGCCATTGTTGGTGCATGTCACATAGCTGGCTAAAGGACACAGGCGCAGAGACGGAGTGGTAATATGCCATAGTCTTTATTAAAGTAAAAGGAACCAAAATGAAAGCAGCTTACCGTGACTTGGGTATAGGCTAAACAGCAACTAGAAACCATAATGATCCACACAGAGTGTGGACCAACATTCACATGAATTTGTTCCCCAATTGGAGGCAACGATCTACACCTGCCTCCAATTGGGGAGACCAAACTTACATAGAGATCTCTTTTTGTCCTGTCCTGACTATGGCCCCAGCTCAGTGCAGAGATGGCTAGGGGCATAGCCAGGACGTGACAGTGCATCAACCCATACTGAATATATGTTACCGGGTTGGTGCTTGTTGAACACTGACACTTTGGGTGACCGTGCCAGAAGCAGCCTAGAAATTCATAGACTGTGCACACACTATCACGTTCAGCGGGTCAACACAGTAGGCACCGATTTTCATTTCGCCCCGCTTCAGGGAATGCTTATTTTCATCAGAAGCCACATATTCAAGCAATTGGATTGAGCTGTTTGAGAATGTCTTCTGACAACGATTATAGTTGTCTGAGGGTACCGATGCAATTGTGTTCTTGGTGAGGAATCTGTTGCAAAAGACTTTCATGCAAGCTGAAGCAATTGTAATTGACCGGAATGGGTCAACACCACCATATTCCCGGAACTCAAGTCTGTAGTGCATACAACCCTCTCTCAAGATAACCACATCATTCATGCAGTTTGCCTTTATTTCATCCTTCATGACAAATGTCTGTGGGAACCATTTTGTACCATGGCAAAAACTCATCTTTTCCTTTAGCCATCATGGTTTTCACACCATTATTATTGTGGTTTCGGAGGGGGGGCAACATAGTTCTCATTCTCCTTGATGTTAAACTTTCAAATCCTTAAAACCCATAGCACGCGGCATCACCGCCAGCTTCATCGGTAGGAAGCAATGATTTACCCTAATCTTAACCCTGTTAGAAATCAGCCATGTCGTATAGTGAGTGGTAGTAATAATAACTTGCATACTCGGTTGTCAAGGGAGAGAGTATTCAATGTTTATTGCAGCATATTGAAGGTCTAGTAGCACATGATGTTACAGGCTCAAACTCTTCCCTACTCTCTTTGTCTCTCTCTACTCTCTCAGCTGTAATGTGGGGTAAGAGCTGTTAAATACTTTGAGGGGCGTGTTTACCTAGCATAGCCAAGACCCTAACCCCCACACCAAATGGTCAATGTAAACATTCCTGTGGTTACCAGAGCGCAACCAACAGGGAGAATCTAAACTTTCTGTTATTCTCAATATCTAGGCACATTCACTTCTAATGAAACGTACATTCATATTGTAGTTGTTAATGCTCAGATCCCACAACCCTAATCATGCGCTTGCTACAATAAGCAATAAGTGTCGTGCCAACACCATTGTTAGCAAGGTACTGCATCAAGATGTACCCAACTAAACCTTTTCAAGTTGTGTGCTATAAATGTGTAGTCCGTAAATTTCGGATGCCTAAACATTTGGAAAAAAGCAGCAACACAACCATCTCTGGCTGGACACCACGTCCCGTTATCAAAGCATACTGTGCACACAAACTTTGCAGTGCGCATATTGTTCACAGCATTGCCCATTCTCTCAATCATAAAATATGTAGCACTTACTGTGGTTCTTGGGTTTAGAGGGTTTTATGAAACACTGATGATTCATTTCATCAGTCAGATCCACGTTACAATTGGGACACGTTAGCCATGTACTTGTGCGCTTTATAGTTGGTAATACTAACGTTGGAATGACAGCCACAATCGACACAGTATTTCTTCTCCTAACACCTGCTAACCCAAAGACTCACACCTTTGAGGAGCTCCAAGCCTTTATGCTGTCATGATACCATAGAAATGGTTATCATGTATGCACATATATACGGTTCTATGGTGGGGGTCCTCGCTTGGTAAAGTGACTATCCCGTGTTTGATGAAAGAAAACAATTTTACACCCTGTCATTTTTTCAAACCGAACAATATCTGTGAATGTCACACAATCATCCAGCTCCCGTATGTTGCTCACGACCTCTTACCAGGGCCTCAGAATATGTGTACCGTGGGTTCAACATACCCATTAAACAAAGCGAACAACAAGGTGTCCGGGTGATCCCCAGAGACCTTGCTGTAGTACAGACTCCTTTTACTTTAGCCATGAAGGGGAAGATGAGCAAGGAGAAGGATAATGAATGTCAATGAGCAGTATTTCTCTTCAAAAGAAATTGTTGACTTTGCATTGCAGACATCAACTTTTTTTACATTGATGCTGATTTCATAATAACAGTTTTGTTATATTTTTCTATTATTTATTTAAATAGTTTTGTAATAGTTGTTGTTGTCATTCCTTATAAGTAATATTTTTTTATATGAAGGGAAAAATAAATCATCCTGTCACAGTTGACAATACAGAGTTGACACCTACTGATTTCTAAATGTGCAAAGAATAAATGTATATTTTATTTTGGGTTCTTGAAATATGTTTTTTTTCCTTTCTTTCCAAAGAATTTTGGAATCAGAACCAAGATTAGATAAGATTCAATAATCGGAATCAATTGAATTTAAACGATACCCAACCCTACACTCGGCCCCCCAACATGCTCCAAATTCATGTTTCGTTTGTGCTGTTAAAAGTTTCGTTTGCGCTGACGCAGCGTCTTATATAGTAGACATTTCATTTTAGGTGTCACCAGGCCCTGAACCTGCTCCAAACTGTTTGTGCTCCGTTTGTGCCACTAAAAGGTTTGTTCTGCTACAGTTTTTGGTACATAACCTACATTCCTACTGGATAGCGCAATGGCTTTACTCTCTTTCCACTATAGCTCTGTCACTATCGGTAAGAAAGCAGTTGCAGCAACAAACCTTTACTGGCACAAAAGGAGCACAAATGATTGAGCCTATTTTGAGTGAATTTGACCTATACAATATTATTTCATATCTAAAAAACTATATAGCACAAACAAATATGTTTAATGCACAAATTAGTATGAACGATTAAGCCGATATTTCTGTAGTTTTGCACTGGATGGAGCAACATCTTTACGCAGGTAAAATACCTTTAATCAATTGTGCGCCAGTTGTGTTGCTGTCATTAAAAAAAAATTGTCCTGTAGATTATTTTATAGATAATTACGAGGTCACTCAGCCCCCCCTAATCCTCCATATTCACCAGTAAAAGTCATATTTGTTTGTGCTGGTTTATGCCGTTACAAGTTTTGTATGTGCTGCTTCGGTGTTTTAAACATTAGACATTTTATCATAGGGTATGGTGTTACCAGCACCCCAACATGCTTACAATTCCATCGAAATAAGCTCAAATGTTTGTGTTCTGTTTGTGCTGATTTGTGCATTTAAACATTAGTAAGTGCTGCATGGTTTTAATAGGCTCAATAGTTTTTGGTCCGTTTGTGTTTTGAGCACAAACGAAACAACCTAGAAATGTGTTCTATCCAGTTTGAAGCAATAGTGAAACCACACTAAGCCCACCTTCAACAAGCCTGTGAGTGCAGGTTTATTTAAAAACTAACATCCAATATAAATATATTATCACTGATGTGGATGTGGATGGTTAGTTCACAATAAGCTGCAATTGGCAACTTTTTTTGCTAGGCAAGTTTCCAGACCTCCAAGGAGGCCAGATGAAATTGGAAGTGTGGTCTCACGAGAAGATTGTTGGCCTTATCTCAGTTAGCCCATTGCAGATTATTGTTAACTACCCATCCACATAACTGTTATTAATCCAAATTTCAACTGTTATAATTCAAATGAATGTTATAATAAAATAATCTGTGCACACTATTATTGTTAGTTTGTACAGAGGCGGATCATGTATTTATATTTATACATATATAGGCAGCAACAGTGTTTTATAATGAAAACACAATATACTGTAATATAAACACTGAAGTGCTTTGAAACACTGAAGGGCTTTGAGCGGCTGGTCAGGACTCACATTTGCTCCACCTTTTCTGACACCTTGGACCCCTTTCCGTTTGTATGCTGCCCCAATAGATCTACAGATGATGCCATCGCCCTTATGACACACACCACCCTCTCTTATCCGGAAATAGGCAAAACATACATGAAGATGCTCTTCGTGGACTACAGCTCAGCATTCAACACAATTGTGCCTGCTAAGCGGGTTCCTAAAATCAGGATCCTGGGTCTTAACACCTCCTTTACAATTGGATCCTGGACTTCCTGATGGGCAGACCGCAGGTGGTGGGAATTGGCAACCTCACCTCACTTTTTTATTTTTAAAAGTTATACAATTAGTAAGGTATTTTTTCTGTATCTGTAATCTGATTATAATTTTTTCTTGTAATGCAACAGATTACAGTTTCTGTTATTTTGTAATCTGTTACATGTAACTTACTCCACAACCCTGCTGACATGTCAGCTCTAATACGATATGATCAAATACCTGAACACTGATGCTGTGAAATGACTTCCTATTCACTAAATCCCCCTCAATTGCCTTTGATCACATAAAATGCTACTTTGATCTTTAGAACCCTAAAATGCCCAGGGAACACAATAAATGCATCCAGCAGTTAACTGAGAGTAAGTACCACCTTGCGAACTGCACGGCATGCAGTATTCTTGCTCAGACGTTCAGCATCACCGATGGAATTGCAAAGCAAGGCACACTGTCTGTATAACAGCAAGGGCATTCCTCTTGCAAGTGGCATTGGAGATGTCTGGCCCTAATAGCCAGAGAAGATATGTAATTCCCTCAGATGAAAATCAATATCTTTATTAGAGAACATCATCAGGGTGAACTAGAGGAGTTACGGTCTTTCAACATCCCCACCTTGCAGAGTGAGCCTCTCACAATCCGAGCAATAATGTCGATTTGGTCGATTGGGCGATTTGGTCGATTTTTCCCAGCACGATAGTGGGTGAAGGGATTGTGCTTATATAGAGTAACATCAAGTTAACCACACTGATAATCTGCCTGCTTGGAGCAGTTTAGAGACGCATTGTAAATTGCCATAACAGTCTACTTCGGGTATAACCTATTCACCTTTCTTAGTATGGGTTAATCGGGAAGTTACACCCAATGTCACTAAGTTACTCCTGAAGTTGCCTGGATAAGCCAGTTACCCCGCTTCGTAGTATACCCCTCAGGTGTGCTCAGGAGGGAGGCATTGATGGTCCCCAGCTGGTGTTCCATATCTTTTGCGAAGCAACTGTTATGCATGACACTTGATGAACATCACCACAGGTCTGTTGGAGACTTGGTGTGGCCAGATGGTCCTCTTCATCTAATACACTTCCACTCTTCCACAGCTGCCATTTTCCCTTACATTACATTGGTGGAGAATATTTTGCATCTATCTCTTCTATGTTGAAAGGCAGTCAAGACTCAAGACATACTCCCATGTTTCTTGTTTAATCATCTGCTTTCAGCTCTACATAACTCCTACATTCAGATTTCTTGTTGAGCCTCAATATTAAGTCTTAATACAGTGCATATCAGAGAAATCCAACTCCATGAAGTCCAACGACTCTCTTTAGAATTCTTCCCAGGTGCGTAATGGGCTCCATTATTGTGAAATGGAAGAAGTTTTGAACCACCAAAACTCTTCTTAGAGCTGGCCAAACTAAGTAAATGGCAAGAACTTCCTTGGTCAAGGAGGTGACCCAGAATCTAATGCCCCTCAAACTGAGCTTCTAAGTTACTCTGCAGAGATGGGAAAACCATCTAGAAGGACTACCTATGCAGCACGCCATCAATCTAGTAATTATGGTAAAGTGGCTAAACAGAAGCCAGCAATAATGGCATGACATGAAGGACTTTGAGAACATAGGGAAATATATTATCTGGGCGGATGAGACCAAAATCTAACTATTAGGCCTGAATGCAAACAAAAGAGTATTCTTTTGAAGACAGATTAGGGAGAAGGTTCAAAATATGTAGAATACTGAGACAAACCACAGAGGCCAACAAATACTTTGACGAAGCTAGAGTTCAGTTGCACCTATAAGTGGGCTGTATTGGAGTGAAGCAAGAAAGAGTAACTTTCATGAGAGAGGCCCAGCAGCAATATAGAAAAAAACATTTGTGGTCAGATGAGATGAAGCTAGAGCTTTTTGAAAAAATTGAAACTGCTATGTGTGGTACAAACCAAACACTCACCAACCATACGAAGCAAACCATCCCTTCAGTGAAAAAAAATGCTTACTCAAAAATACAGAGGAAAAATGCCTTAATCTTTCAAAACAATCTGCCAAGGGGAAAAGACAATGTTCCTTGGAACAAGACATAACAAGTACCCCAGTCTAAGTCAGCTACAACTTAATTTAATATCTGAATTGTTTTCAGAACAATATTTAGGTGTCACAATCATTCTATAAAAGTAATCTATACAATAAAAAAGAATGCAATCTTTATAGCGGTATTTGAGTAAACAAAACCAATTTTAACCATAATATTGCACATTCCAGTATCCCAATACAAAAAGCTATGTTTAACATTACAATTTCAAATAACTTTTGATGACAAGTTTTGTTAACTATGTATTAAGTATTAAGTTAAAAACATTAATCAATAATATCAAGCAATTAATTCAATATCAGTGCCAATTGATAGGCCTACTGTATTATATGCTAAAATATGTTCAGTAAACTAGCTAGCGTATATTAGGCTATAACTTGAACTTCTGTTAAATTTAAACACATTTTTTGTTATATTTTATTATTTTATTCTCAGGGGTAAAATACCCCCCGGGGCATTTTTCCCGCGAAGGAGAGGGGACATTTAGCCCCAAACATGAACACCACAAAAAATAGGATTGCAGTAAAAAAGTTGTATAATTTTTTCTCTGAACAAGTGGATTACTTAGCCAAAGGCCTTCATAGTGACATATCAAAAATCGGTTTAGGGGTCTAGTTTGATCACATAACAAAGTTCTAAATGACAAAAAATAAGATCAACTTATGTCAAACATTTTTTGTGGAATTACTTGCTCATTTGAAATGATTGAACAACATTTTCTAGATGAACAAGAATAGTGGCAACCAAAGACTGTGAAAATAAAAGTTGCCTTCATTTGGTGGTTTGGTGAAGAATGACAGAGGGGGGTGTTTAACCCAGGGAGGTGTTTAACCCCAATCCACCCTAATGAGCACAATGGTTGAACACATCTAAAACGGTCGTCCCTGCCAAAACTAGTCTGTGCCCAGATTATTAATGATTATTATCTGTCAAAAAATGCCTTTTTGAGGGCATATAGCAAATGACACCATTTCCTGTTAAATGAGTTATTTGAATACAGGTGTATTTCTAAGGTGATTATCAAGGGCCTGTTCACCGCCCAACACATTGTAGGAGAACAAATTACTCCTTTAGAATGTTATAGTATTGTCCTATGTTGTATTGTGTTTGTGTGACTAGACATTTCATCACTTTACTTAAAGCAATCTGTCGCGTCCCCGCCTCCGCGAACGCGCAGAGTCGGGCGCTCGCGTCCCTGAGCCCTGAGCCGCAGCGCGCACTTGTTCCCACACCTGTTCCCAATCACCGCACACACGCCTGTTCCCAATCATCCCCTCACCTACCGTATTTATACAACTCCCTGTATCCTCTTCCCTGCCGGATCAATGGTCTCTGCTCGCATGCCATATCTAGCAATTCACAAACCTTCGTTTCGATATTCAGTGTATCGACCGATTGCCCGTCTCCGACTACTCTGCCAGTTCCCCGCCTGTGCCTCTGTTTTCCGCCCGATTTCCGACCGCCTGCCTGTCCCTGACTACTCTGCCTGTTCCCTGCTCGTTTGCTGACCTTCCGCCCGTCCCCGGCTACTCCACCTGCCACTCCCCCTTTCCTCCCCAGTCCGCGCTTGGATCCTTACCTGTGCCTGTGACACAATCGATGATGACTTTATAATGTAGGCTATAACACACCATGAAAAAGATTGTGCTGCACTAATAGTGATTTGCTTCTCATTGTCCCCATCTTTTAGAATCACAGTATTGGTCATCATAATGATGTATGATCCTTGAGGAAAGATTTCCCAGTGATTGTGTAGCACTATGTTTCATTATAATTAAATAACATATAATGCATTATTATATGTTATTTGTTATACATATAATGCATTATGAGTATTTGTATACAACATCACAAGTCTTCATGAGTCCTTACGAGTGTCTATTACTATGCTTGTACTTATACTCATTATTACTGTATTATATTGCATTATGAGTACATGTATAATGCTGTATAATGTGTGTCTACATATGGTCTTTAAAAAAAGTGTTAGCAACATTTCTCACCCCCCAAACAGCCCCCAACACATTTCTGGCAACTGTTTGCTGTGACATATAATATACTAGTGATAGTTTAAACCCTGTGTATACATAATAATTGTACACACGCTAATAATTTACTTACAATCATATATAAAAGGCCTAATTGGTAGTTATTTCATGTTTCAATATGTCATGTCAAATTCTTATGTACACGCAGAGATTCATATTATCTCACAAATTGCCAAAGTCTTACTGACATTTTTGCCAACATGCCCATTTCTAATCTTGAACATTTCATATATTCTGTCCAACTTCCAATGTGCATTTGCATAGAACACTGTGTATATGCATATGTACATATAAATATCATTGGTTGGTATGATTTATGAAGTGACTATTCTCATAGAACCTACAGAGAATTAGTTGATGTAGGCTACAGTTTGCATAATCAAGCCTGTCTGAAAACCTGCCCATTTAAATAATGAACAAGATATTTACCTGAGTTTCATAGACAGCTTAAAATGTAGGCTGCAGGTATTTTTTGTGGTCTAAGGTGGAGTTGTTTGGTTGCAATCAATAACTAACTCCCTTGTTGCTGGACTAATAACTTGCACATTTCTAGAATATTCTATTTAATGGCAACACTGATCAGCGCTCCATCTGGTAGGAAGGTTTCTGAGCTACTGTAAGTGGAATTCTACTAGCAAACTAACATGGCATTTCTTCAGGTCTGGGCAAGCACACACAAAGATTAGATGAAACAATTCTTGGAACTTCAGTTACTAGTGGATACATGTCTGGATATCACTACTCGGCATCGCCCATTCTACTAAGCCAATAAAGAGCTGCCCCTGTTCCTCATACTTGCCTAATTCAACTGTAAACATTTTGGGCATTTCATACGCCTTTTGCTATTATCTGCTGTCTCTTGCTTCATCTGTGTTTTGGGACTACGGCTTCTCAAAAATTCTAATGTATTTTGCTTTATCCTAAAAGTTGTTACTGGTATTGTTTTGCTTGACCTTTAGTAGAGTTTTTTTCACATTGCCTATTTAATCCTTGTTGTTGTATTAGCTCATTGCTCAGTACTTGTGACTGTGACTTGTTTAGTTTCAGTCCAATTTGCAGCAATCCATCAAATTTGTCCACGCATTCAGGAATCACTCATGGTATAATTCCATCAAATTTTTCCAAGAATACTCACTCTTCCACTTGAGTATCATTGTAGTTAAGTTTGAGTTTTGTATGTTTTTCTCTACCTTTTTGTTGTTGCTTTGATAAATGTGTTTGTTTTCTATTCCCATCAATTCCTCCCCGTGTCTGCCTTTTAAACGCTCCCCTCCCTGTCATGCAAACCCATGTAACCTAATGTATCCTAAACGTACAACCCATTTGGAATCTCTGGTTTCTGGCTGCCTCCACAAGCTCCATTGGCTTCCAGTAGAAGCTTGCATCCATTACAATAGCATGGTGCTTGTCTATGGAGCAGCAAAGGGAACTGCACCTCCCTACCTGCAGGCTATGCTTATACCTTACAACCTTTCCCACACTCTCCAATCCGTTGTCTTTTGGCCTACCAACCCTCATGGGTGGGCAGCTCCTGCTTAGACATGGCAAAACTCTTCTCTGTCTTGGCACCCTAATGGTGAAACAAATTTCCCTTTGAAGTCAGGAGTCCCTGCCAATCAACCGAAAACTGCTGAAAACCTGCCTCTTTGATAAGTATCCAAATTAACTTGTGCTTCCCCCATACCCCACCACCAGAAAATAAAAAAACATGCCCTTAATTTAGATTTCTCTGGTATTTGTCAGGAATTGCGGAAGACTGGAGAGATGGAGCGGACTGCGGAGCTGGTAAGTTTAAGTCTTTTAATTTAGCTGACATCTGCTCTGAGTAGAGACAACAGGTGCAATGAGTTGATGAGATGGGGCGATGGTGTCAGAAGGTCGGTGACGTCGAACGCCGAAGCCCGCCTCCTGCAGGGGGAGGATGGGCAGTAGATGGCGTAGTCGTCACAGTATTAACTTTGCCAACTAATGGCTTTGGTAACGGAAAATGTACGTTTTATGACTTCAGATGTTGTTTTTAGAAGAGACCTTAACGGGAATGCACTGATTGCACGTCACTCTGGATAAGAGCGTCTGCTAAATAACTAAAATGTAAATGTCTAGGCAATGTGCTGGTGATGTGGTCGAGCAGCAGTGTCCAGCAGCCCACCTTCTGCTACAGTGGGTCTCTTGCCGCTGCCAACTTCCTTGGTTCTGTGGCTGTGCTGGTGGACGGACTGGGGCAAACTTTATTCTCTCAGTCTCTTTGGAAGCTGTGTGATCATAAGGTTGACCATGACTTTGGTCATGTCCCTGCTAGCAAAACCTTGGTGGACTCTAGTCTTTATTCCTCTTAGGTTAGGTGTCTTAATTTGAAAAAGAACCAATGTACAACAGGAAATGCTAATGCAACATCAGACTTCATTTGAAACCCCCTACAAACTGTATGTTGATATATCTTCATCCACTTATAATCTTGCTGTGTGAAACTTATCAAAATTAACACAGCAAGTACATGAAAATGTCTATGTTCCCATGCAATGGTTTTCATATTTAATTAATAAATGTTCTGCTTCTCCAGGACTGCTTTGACCTACCAGATTGGAAGATGTTCTGTGTTGCAGCCGATGGGGACATTGATGAATACAAAGTCTGTCTCAACATTTAACTCCAAGTGCATCAATGATGGCACCCCTAGGGTTAATGTTCAGACTTTCTCCAACCAAAAGCCCTGGGTTAATGGCAGTGTCCGTGTTATGCTCAGAGATATACTCTGCCTATAGTTCCGGGGGCCTAGAAAATTTGAGGAGGTCCAGGTATGACGTACGAAATGCCGTCAGAGATGCCAAAAGAGACTACAGGGATTACTTAGAGTCTATCTCAGCTCTGACCCAAGACGCATGTGGTGTGGACTGCGACACATCACAGACTTCAAAGGGAGAAACAGTAATGATGCACAGCCTGCCTTCTCCCACCTCGATGAGCACAACTCCTTCTATGCAGGATTTGACCAACACCATTCCTTCTGGAAGGCTAGCTGAGGAAAAAGATGACGGCACTCTGTCCCTATCTACAGCTGATGTGAGGAGAACTTTCAAAAGAGTGAACCCTTGAAAGTCACCAGGGCCAGATGGCATTCCAGGCCATGTCCTCAGGGGTTGTGTCAAGCAGCTAGCGGAGGTTTTCACCTCTATATTCAACCTCTCTTACCCCCTGTACTGAGGAAACCTTTCATCACCTGCCTGAATGATTACCGCTCTGTTACCGCTCTGACCTCCATCATAATGAAGTGCTTTGAATAGCTGGTTAGAACACATCTGTTCCACCCTTCCTGATCCCTTGGACCCCTTTCAGTTTGCATACCGTCCCAATAGATCATGGACAATGTCATTGCCTGGACAAAACAAACTGCCCTTTCCAACCTGACTGCATGGCCACACACAGCTCTAACGTCTGCAGACAACACAACCATCCTGGATCTCACCAACAAGCATGAGACTGCTAACAGAGAGGGGGTAGGGAACCTGGCAGCATGATGCCAGGACAACAACCTCTCTCTCAACGTCTGTAAGACTAAAGAGATTAACTTGGACTTCATGAAGTGGCAGAGGGGGGTCATGCCCCCATACGCATCGATTGAGCTGAAGTGGAGAGTCTCCAGCTTCAAGTTCCTCTGTGTGTTCATCAAAGATGACTTTTCCAAGTCCAGGCAAGCAGACTCAGCAGTGAAAACTGCTCAAATGCAACTGAACTTCCTGAGGATACTCAAGAAGTTTGGCATGTCTACCAAAACTCTCACCAACTTGTACATGTGCACCATTGAGAACATCCTTTCAGGCTGCATTACTGCCTGCCTGGTGTTGATCGCAAGGCCTTTAAGAAAGAGGTGAAGATATGGTGGAAGGCTAGTGTTTGAAAAAATTATTGCGTACCTGATCGTCAAGGGAGAGAGTAATTCAATTATTTATTGCAGCATATGATAGTCTGTTGTTCATGATGTTACAGACTCGATCCTCTGTCATACAAACTCGAACTCATCTCACTCGATCCAAAAAAAAACTCTGGTTGTCCTCTACTTTGACATCCCCACCTGGAATACATATCCCAGTACTGTAAGCTCTGGATAATTACTATCGTGCTTTGAATGAATGTGACTTCCTGTGTACAGATAAACAGATTTTCTTTTGTAATCTAAACATAAACAATCATACATTCATATACGTCAACACTATGATCTGTTCTCACTGCTACAGTCTGGTAGACGTTACCGGAACATCATAGGCATATTACATTTATATTATATTTATAATATTCAATACTACCCATATTGTTCATATTCCCCATTCTACACTCGTTAAAATTGCTGCTAGTTTGCATTATGTATAATCTTGCAATATTTAAAAAAATATATTTCTTAATTCTTACTGTGTAGTTTCCGTGCACACCAGAATTTCATTGTTCAGAATTACGCTGTGTGATTTTAATAAAATACTTTGACTATAGATGTTCATAGCCTTAATCCCTGGGGTTCAATCACCAAGGAACACGTACACTTCTTGTAAAGAACATATTGCTGACTTTTTCATTCTACTTCATTCACTAATACTGACACGTAAAATAGATGCATCTGACGCAAAACAAGCATATACCTACAAGCACATCTACTAATATAACAAGGGCAAAATGAACAGAAGAATTGAGTACAAAAACATCCATGCAATCCTTACCAGTTACGTAGTTATTTGTCTTTGTAAGACATTGATTTATTTCCAGATTGCAGCCAAATCTCCGAATATAATTGAATTGTGATTTCTCTACATCTAGTCTAGTTTATCAATTAAGTCCCAGTCATAGCTGAAGTTGTGTGGGCGGTAATGCAGAAGCAGACTGAGCTCCTCCTAGACTTCTGATCTGTTACTGGCATTTTGCTTTCAATACCATTGTTTTAATTTTGGCCTTCCAGGAAAAGAAAGCAATGTCCTGTTTTACTATTTGGGTAGCTTTATTTGGTCAATGGTGTTCTCATTCAGTCACTGCAGGTGCACTGCAGTAGTCATAATAAGCCATCTATGCATGTTAAGTAATTTCAGAGCTGCATTACTCATGTGAAATTTGGTGAGGACGTGGGAAACTTTGCATTCAATTGGTAAGTGGTATTTGAACTCCCTCACCACAGCCACAAAACCCACAGAGGAATCTGAAATGGCGGCTCTCTGCTTGGCACTAATCAAATTCATTGTCCATATAAATGGAAATATAGTCTCTGAGGAATAATCACAGGCCAGGGGCTTTCTGTGGCAAAATAAAACTAAAGGTCAGAAGTCTCCTGCCATTTCATGTTAACTATAGGTCTACTGTTGATAAAATATTAAAGCAGCTCACAGCAGTTTTGTACACACGTTTCGTATAATTCTGTGAGTTGCAATCATTGATGTTCGGTTTTACTTAAATAAGCTCTCTGGACTAATACAGCTCTTCAACGAGTTACGAGGATTTTTTATGTTAAAGGGTTAACAAACCCTTACATTAAACATCACATGACTGTCACAATTTGCCTATTGCTCAATCGTATAGAAGCATGCACACACCTCTATAAAAGAGATACACATACAAACACAGAATAGCAACTATGCCTGGGTCAACATCTCTGCAAGGGACATACAGCACAGCAGGAAGCTGATACTATCTCTAATACCAAGACGATTCTGCACGTCGGAAGCCAAGTAACCATCATCAGTTTCCTCCAAAAAAGCTTTTATAAAATAAACATGCTGGTGGGTAACACTTCCCCTTCCCTACTAGATTGATTGTGGCAATCACAAAGATTGCTTCATTACTGAATCCTTTTGCAATGGCTGCCAAGTCTGATTCAGAGACAGACTAGAGAAAATAATGTTTTGAGATAATTAAATGCTTTTGGCAGAGCTACAATTGCTGGCTGTCACAAAACATGCATTGCCACTGCAATTGAATAACTGTAGAATATTATGTCAATGTTACCCCACTCCAATCTGGAGATTTGTGGTGGGCTGTG
>JACXGJ010009011.1:15232-25499 GCA_016801105.1 Esox niger
ATGTGTGTGTGTGTGTTTACATCTATTGATCCAAGCAAAGAATGTATTGGAGACCCCAGTGTGTAAGAGTAGAATACAACATGTTATCGGTTAGGCTACAGCATGTGACTGTTAGAGACAATCACGCACAATCTAGACAATGAGCAACGCATCACGAGACGTAGAGAACGAGAGATGACCAGACTTGGAGATAATGCATTGCTCAGGGTCCAACTTAAAATGTCTGTATAAAAGAGGAAGACGAAAGGCAAGAGTCAGACTCGTTGGTAAGCGGGTCTCCAGATATATCTGTTGTACGCAATAAAGTGCGTTAATATTGAATCTGTCTTTGGTCTAATTCTCTTCTCATCAACTTACTCGGGTGGAGTAGGTTAGGCTGCAACAGCTGTATTTGTGTTAACTGTCTTGTTTAGGTAGAGAACAGCTGATTTCTTTAGCTCACTGTCTCAGGGATTTGATCTAGCAAACCTTTTTAATTTGTCTCAATAATGGACTGGGTACAGTTAAATAGTAATGTACTATAGGAAATGTTCTTGTTTCTCCCAAGTTAATAAACTGGAATAGGAAATTATATCATCGACACCACCAAATGACTGCAAATCATGACTTAAACATAGCATAATTTACATTACTTCCATGGCTCATACAGTGGTCAAAAGTTTGCATACCCTTGGAGAATAGGTAATTCATTTATAACGAAAACATGTGTGAGCAGGCAAAACGCGTATTTTATTTCCTTTGTTCTAATCACTCCAAATTACAGTGTGCCAGAAACTGTGAGGCGTGTCCAGGTGGAAGTTGTTTTTCCTGGTCATTGGTTGCTGAGAACAACTGAACAGTCAGTCGTGAAAGTACGCCATATAATGAACTGTCAAGATTGCAAAAGCGTTTGGTAGTCTAAAAGACCTAGTTACTCCCTGACTAAGCTGCAAATAAAATCATGTTAAATATCTCTAGGGGTAGATAAATTGGAGATAAGACCTAGTTACTACTTGACTAGGCCGCAAATAAAATCATGTTAAATATCTCTAGGGGTAGATAAATTGGAGATAAGACCTAGTTACTACCTGACTAGGCTGCGAATAAAATCATGTTAGATATCTCTAGGGGTAGAAAAATTGGAGAGAAGCCGTAGTTACTCCGACTAGGCCGCAAACGTATTGAGTAAAATATCTCTAGGTGCGGATAAATTGGAGAGAAGCCCCATGACGACCCGACTAGGCCGCGGTGTTTATCGTGTGGAATCTGTCTGCGGGTGCGGATAGTCCGTCTCACTTTGGTGGGGCGTTGACCGGTGTTTCAGGAGGATCATTCACAACGATGCCTGAAAATGTTTTCCAACTAAACGATATGGATTCTGAGGAAGCCGTGAATGGGTCCAGACGAAGTTGGAACAAAAGAAAGTTAAGATGGCCGAGAGAGGACAACAGTCGAAAGGCGGGAAAGGAGACAAAGGAGACAAGCCAAATGGACGCAAATTAATTCTGTTTCACCACCTGGGCGACCGACAGTAGTCTCGAGATTGAGTCTCTCTTATGGGATCCTGGAATTATGGACAATACGAGGAACTGATGTGAGCTTTCAGAATCATTGATTCATAGAGTTCTTCAATGTTCAATTTCCTAAAATCTGTCGTACCTAACCATTGAATGAAGCTGAAACTTATCAAGGAAACCTGACCACATTCATCTGTACTAGCCAAGTTTATTTAATTAAATATTACATGTAGTTGAAAAGCACATTGATTGTAAAGGTGAGGTGACGGACGGCTCCGTCATCTCCCGCTTTTCCTGTCTTCCCAATAATCATGAACTCATCCCGGTCTCCTTCATTTGTCTTGTCTCCAATTGTCTCTCACAACAGGTCCCAATTAAGTCATTAGTATGTGTTTAAATGTTTCTCCTCTGCTCCCCTCATTTGTCAGTCATTGTTCCATGTTGCAGTTTCCCGATGGTAGTGGTGAGTTTCGTTTAGTTTCTCAGTTTGCGTTATATCGGTTATCATCAAGTGCTCTGTGGTTTCTGTTTCTTTGTAAATAAAGAGATCATCAACCGCCACTCTTGCCTGCACCTGGTCCATTCGCTCCATGACATCCCGGGTGTGATCAAGGATGTCATACAATCAAGGACCAAGTAATAGCACGGCAGAGTTGGACGGTAGGGGAACTCCTCGGTTGGCCGGACAATGACACCAAGGAGGAAAACCCCTACCGTCACACACTATTTTCCTGGTAGGCTCAACATCAACCCTGGAGGGGCAGACGAAGCAGGTGAAGGTGTAAACGGGCGGTAAAACATCCCCAAAAATATTTTGCGGGGGTGCTGGGAGGGCAAGCTGAGGACCCCAAGGCATGGCCTCCACTCCCGGAGAGGTGACAGGAGGAGCCCGTGGCAACACTCCTATGGAAGGTGGTTGAGATGCCCCAGCTATACCCAGGGCCAGCTTCAAGGCATTGGGCAACACCTCAGATGGGGGGGGTTGGAAGCCCTCTCGGCCAGCAGACAGAGTGAGGACTAGTGGGGCTTCAGGAATCTGCAGCCAGCGCCCCCTGCTGCCCAGGAGTGGCAGCCTGCCCCGGCTGACATTGATGGTATATAGCATGTGTCTGAAAAGTGTGAACTTTTGAGATCCACAAGTTTTCCAGACTGATCTATTGTCTTTATTGTTGGGAGTTGATGGAACAATACCCAGTGGATGAAAGTCTGATGGACTGTTGAAGCACGCTAATTGTTGTTTTGCAGTTATACATTCTATAGATTGGGGCATCACAAGCCCTCTTCTGTTGATGCATCACATCACAGACTGGACACAGACAGCAGAGTTTGTGAGTACCAGCAACATGTTCAAGAAGGATTTCGACAACAACTGGTTGAATCTGTTCCAAATCTTCCTGACCACTCACATGGAAGAATGATGCCAGGGTCAGATCACTTGGTTTCACACTCCATTTCTAGATGAATCATCAAAAACAAGATGAGAGGAGAATCCACCTGAGTCTTGAAGGACTCCACATACTGCAGGTCAGCGTACCACGGGACAGTTGACTGGAAAGGTCTCATGGTCTCATCACAGTGGAAGACACTGTTGTGGTGTTAATCTTGAATTTGTGACGTTTTGGAAACTCACTCTTCTACTACATACCTACACTGACTTGTTAGGACAACCAGGCAATTTTCTGAATCCACACCACACTGACTGCGATAACTGATATTGGGACTTTTCATCACTGATGCAAGAAAAAGAAAATTGAAGAACTAAAGTACACTTGATTGGAAACTAACTTCTTGAAGGTTTGTTTTTCGCAAGACAGGTGGGAAACTTGGTATGATGACAATCCCAATATTGAACTTCAGCGTATTTGTGAGGATGCTTAATGATCAATATTATGATTGCTATAATGAAATGTTTGGATAGTGAGTAGTTCCCTATTATAGGTGGTCCCTGTTGAAGGTAGATGTTTTCCCTATTTATTTTAAAGGTAGAATCTTTCACAGCTACAGCAGGATATGCATAAGTCTTTTGTATGATATTGTCGCATGGATCATGATACGGACAAGGGGGGTTTTGATTGTTCAATGGACTGAATGGAAATGTTTAATCATGAAGTCATGTTTTCGCAAAATTTTGTGCAAAACATTGTTGACACTGATTGTAGCCTGTTGATGTCAAAATGTTTCTTGACCCTTGTAATCTGAGGTGGGGGAGGGATTGATGACTGTCATACATTGAGTTATGTGTCAGTGTGGGGTGTCAATGGTCTTGTTTGTAATCATCTTTATTTGATGAACAAGAAGACTTCATTGGTCAGACACTCATTGGTTGTTTTGTCTTAGTTTGTAACATAACTGTATGAACCTTTTCTTTTCATTAGGAATTTAATTGTACTTGTAATGTTTTATCAAACATGTAATGTTTTTCTTTAAATATTTGATGGGGGGAATGTGGGATCTTATCATTAACAATAACAATATGAATGTACTTCTCATTGGAAGAAGTGAATGTGCCTAGATAATGAGATTTTCAGAAACCTCTCTCTGTTTAGATTCTCCCTGTAGGTTGCGATCTGATAACCACAGGACTGTTTAGCTTGTAACCAACATTACAGTCAGAAGAGACTGAGTGAGATGAGATTAAAGTTGAGTAAGAAAGACCAGGTCCGTAACCACATGAACAATACTATCTAATGCTGCAATAAATAAATTATCTATTCTCTCCCTTGACAACCAGGTACGCAAATAATTATTTACCACTATACGAAACGGCTGATTTCTAACAATAGTTTTATTCAAGATTTGCAAACCTGGAGGAGTTAACAACACTCCCAGTAGAGTCAGGTCAAGAACTCTCCTTTGAAGGTTGAGCTTAGGCCTGTATACATTCAATACAGCCCACTGTGTCTCCCTCCTATGCAGGGCTAGTTTACAAGTCTCACCAGATTCTCTGCAAACTTCGGCTTAGAAAGATAACGGCCAGCATACCGGAGGAATGGGTTGCCATTGTTAAGTTTACAGCCCTTGATGTTTAGCCAAAACTATCGCTATCTTTTGTAGGCACATCCTGTACAAGTGAGCAGAGCCGACACACACAAAGGCCTTACTAAATTATTGGATTATACTTAGAATAAGAAATATGATTTAATTGTACTATGGAATAAAATAAATGTATTGTATTTTACTTTAGGTTTTGTGCACATTACTGTTCAAAAGTTTGGAGTGCTTGTTTTTAAAAGAAAGCAATTTTTTGTCCATAAAAAAACATCAAATTGATCAGAAATACAGTGTAGACATTGTCGATGTTGTAAATTACTATTGTAGCAGGAAACAGCTGAATTCCTATGGAATATCTATCTGCTGTATTTTACCAATTGCAAGTTCTGGTGCTATCAGAGGAATAACCTCTGTGTAAACTGTTTTTGATTCTATTGCATTATTTCTATTTTCACTGTAAAGCACATTGAATTGCTTCGATGTATGAATTGTGCTATATTAATTAACTTGTTTGCTTGTTTGCTTGCTTGCTTACATAGGTGTACAGTAGCCCATTATTAGAAACCATTGCTGCTGTGTTCCAATGGCACGTTTTGTATGCTAATCGAAGTTTATCCTTTAAAAAGGCAAACTGAATGTTAGAAAAAACATCTGCAATTATCAGACTAGTTCAGTATCTTCAGCAGCCTAGTTCAGTATCTTTGATTAGAGGCTCACAATTGTCAGAAACAAATGTAATTCTTCTGAAACTCATCAGTCCATTCTTGTTCTGAGAACTGAAGGCTATTCCATGCAAGAAATTACCAACAAACTAAAGATGTATAGTACTTCCTTCACAGAAAGGCGCAAACAAGCTCAGAATAGAAAGAGGAGTGGTGCACAACAGAGCAGGAAGACAAATACATTAAAATACTTGTAGTACAATCTTGTCTGTACATTTAATTTTTAATGTCTGTTCCAATGTTATTCTTGTCTGTTCTTTTTCACAGACAAGACGGTTAACTATATTTCCTTATAAATTTCAATTATGGCTTTTATTATGATAAAGAAAATATGAGTGCTGCCGGCATAATATCCTGCTGCTAAAAGAACACAAATGAAGCCTCGAATGGCCATCACTTGTCTCACCCCCCCCCCCCCACAGGCGTCTACTTTTTTGATGTTTAATGGCAGTTGGCATCCAACTTCAATGGTGCATTACTGCCACCTACTGTACTGGAGTGTGGTCCAGAGATAATATTAAATCCTATCTGCTAGTCATGTGTCCTTTAAGAAGCAAAATAAATGCTACTTCTTCTTAAACAAATTTAATCTGATGAGCAAATTCCTTTGAACCCCTAACTTTCTCCTGCTCTCTGTCATCTTAATCCTTTCCCTGTCATATTTCTGACATTCAAACACCAGGTTCCACAGACACAATATTATTTCAGAATATCTTCTTGACATATGCTTACCCACAATAAGTAAATACTCATTCAACCCACAGTGTCCAACTCTTAACCTGGTAAAAATTACTTCCTCCCCTCCTTTTCTTTCCAGCAATCCTCCCTGCTCCAACCTTCCCCTCTATTCTGTATAAGAGTCTATCTTTCTCCTCTGTGTCCAAACATACCTGCCACTTTTTAATAATTTTAGACCAGATTAGGGCCCCAACTTCTGCTGTCCCCCTACTCTTCTCCCTGTACACCAAAAGCTGCACCTCCAGTCACCACTCTGTCAAGCTCCAGAAGGTTTGTACGACACAACCCTCATCTGGCTTATTTCTGATAGAGACAAGTCTGCCTACAGGTAGGAGATTGACCATCTGGTGTCCTGGTGCAGTCAGAGCAACTTGGAGTTCATGCCCCAAAGACAGTGTAGATGATATTCGACTTCTGGAGAAGCCCAGCTGCCCTATTCTTCCATTGCCCTGGGTGGCTTCCCAGACATCTCTGTGGAGTAATTTTGCTTTCTGGGCATCACTATCACCCAGGACCTCAAGTGGGAGCTGAACATTACCTCTCTTACAAAGAAAGCACAACAGAGGATGTACTTCTTGTGACAGCTGAAAAGGTTCAACCTGCCAATGACTATGATGGTGCATTTCTACACTGCCATCATAGAGTCCATCCTTACCTCCTCCATCACCATCGGGTACGCTGCAGCCACTGCCAAAGACAAGAACAGGCTGCAGTGCATTATTGGCTCTGCAGAGAGGGTGATTAGCTGCAATCTGCCGTCTCTACATGACCTACAGACCTCCAGGACCAGGAGGTGAACGGCAATGATTGGGGCTGATCCCTCACCCTGGAAAAGGAGTGTTCAGAGCTCTCCCTTCTGGCAGAAGGCTGAGGTCTATCAGGACCGAAACCTCTTGCTACAAGAACAGTTTCTTTCCCACAGTAGTAGGCTTGATGAACATGTCCCAGAACCAAATTGACAACAGCCTGCTCCCCACTTACACAACCCTCAACTGGACCGATATATTACCTCTGCCTGCATACACACATAACCCTCAACTGGACAAAATCTTGCACCTTACATATACTTTTTAATGATTTTTTGTAATTAAACAATGCACAGTCAGCTATTTCTAAGCTCAGTCCACTGTTCTTATTTGTTTCCATTTGACCTTTTATATACATTTTTGCACAAATGGCCATAACAAATTCCACAAATGGCCATAACATGTTTGCCCAATAGTTTTTTGTCAGCTGTACCCTCCTTAACAGCAGGAGCATCTCACCCATCTCTACCTGCAAATGACCCACAACTAAGTACATGAGTTTGCACATCGTCCAATTAAGTCACTGTAGTTCTTGCCCTATACATGATATACCCATAGTCAATAAGAGATTTAATTTGTGTAACATATATCTCCTTCAGTAAATTCCTGCATGCCCCCCAATCCACTCCTGCCAAACACCTCATCATATTTAATACCTTTTTACATTTTACTATAACTTTTTGAGTGTGGCCTGTCCATGGCCACCCTAGCACCAAAAACCACTCTTAAAAATCTAAAGGACCTTACCTTCTCTAGTACATGCCCATATCATTTAAGATTGATCTCTTCCATCACCTTTTCCCTTGTGAATAAAACTTTTGAAAAAAATGCTTCAATTGAAAATCTAAAACCCCAACTCAGTGACCACCACTCTACTACCTCTATTGGTTCCTGGACATTACTTTAGAAAGTATGTTATTTTTGCTTTTCCACAAGGCCCCATCATCCGCGAACTAAGACATTCCAATCCCAGGCCCTACATCCACCCACTAGGTGTCTCCCATCCCTTTGCTTGCCGATTCAGGTGCAATAAATACCTAAAGGGTAATTCATGCCTGTGTCTGCATTTGGGTCTACACCTGAGTCATGATAGGGAAGGATAATTCTGCAAGTGTCTAAAGCAATTATAATTTGATAAAAAGTCACAGCAAATGATAGACAGACCAGCAAGAATGAATAAAGGGGAAATATCACAGGCATTCAGATACATGTTGTAGATGTCTACTGGTCATTTTTGCTTGTATTTATGCTAGAAGTACCGCAAACATGTTACATATTGTCCTTTTACGTAGTGAATTAGATGTTTTATCCTGAATTCTGTTTAAAAAACATCCACTACCTCTAGACTAATACCTTTGCTAACTAGCAAAGAATGTAAACATTCATGCTCCAAACGTGGTTAAACTCTGATTATATCTGTGGTTTGTATACTGAATGAAGGTAAGAAAGGTGTGATGGGAAATGAAGCCCATCAACAGGTTTTTTTTTAAATAATTGATTGAAAATTCATGTTTAATCCATCTGGAATGCAGATTAACCTGCCTATTCATTCATATAGGTATCTAATTCTAGAAATCCCAAGTGGTGCAGTTAATTGGCAACTGGTTATAGCTACAGACTAGCCCAAACTGGTTGAATGTAGGCTTCGGTGCTGAAATACGTGTAGATGTTTGAGTAATTGTGTATTCCAGTGTTTTGTTGGAGTTAAAATTCGTTTTTATAATGAGGAATTTGTCCATGAACTTTAGTTAAAGGCTTGCTTAAATATGGTACCTTCCCATTACAAAATATACACTACCATTCATAAGTTTGCGGTAACTTAGAAATGTCCATGTTTTACATGAAAACATACATGAAATTAGTTTGAATAGGAAATATAGCTAAATGAACAGGAAATGTAGTCTTTGACAAAGATAGAAACACAGATTTTTAATAGATAATTGAAAATCCCAAAATTTCTTTCATAAATAAATGCTCCATTTGCTGCAAATACAGCCTTGTAGACATTTGGCAATTGTAGTTGTCAATGTTTTGATGTGACCTGAAGATATTTCACCCCATGCATCCAGAAGTGTGAGGTGCGATGGAAGCGAGTGCATAAAAAAGAGAGGCAAAATATATACAACAAAACGGAGAATCAACATTTAGTCCTCCTTTCATTTTTAGTGAAAAAATGCAGCACCACACGATCAAACAATCAGACACAATAACCCATGCGGGTGAAAACCAGGAACTTAAAAAGACATCAAAATGACTAACTCAAAGCAGGTGTGTCTGTGTATCTCTGAGACAGTTAGTACACTGGCAAGGTGGAGTGCTAGAGAGGGGAAGAGCACATAGCATCAAGTGGAGCAACTCCAAATGAAGCACCTCCCACAAGTTGGATTGGCTTGGTGGGCACATCTAACATACCATACGTTTAAGCTCCTCTAACAACAGCTCAATAGGGTTGAGATCTGGTGACTGTGCTGACTGCTTCTTCCCAAAGTTGTTCTTGCATAGTTTGGAGCCATTGTGATGTTGTCAGCAGGGTATGGCATGGTGTTGCAAAATAGTGCGATAGTCTCCCTTCTTCAAGATCCCTTTAACCCAATAGAAATCTCCCACTTCACCACCAAAGCACCCCCACATTGCCTTCACCATGCTTGACGGATGGCGTCAAGCAGCCTGCCAGCCTCTTTCCATTCAATCTGCATAACAAATGTTTTTCTTAGATTAATCAGTCCAAAACACTTTTTTTTTATCTTCTTCATTCCAGTGTCTGTGTTCTTTTGCCCATCTTAATCTTTCATTTTTATTGGCCAGTTTGAGATACAGTAAGGATAAGCATTTGATACAATGCTGATTTTGCAAGGTTTTTCTACTTACAAAGCGTGTAGAGATATGTAATTTTTATCATAGGTACACTTCAACTGTGAGAGACGGAATCTACAACAAAAATCCAGAAAATCACATTGTATGATTTAATTAATTATTATAATTAATTAGCATTTTATTGCATATTGCATTTCAGCCTTATTATTTGTTGTACATTTTGTTCTATAGCTTTTAGAGGATGTTATTTTAACCAACCTGGTATAGCTTAATTTAAAATGCAGTATATGGAGTAGCTGTGGATCTGACTTTACTTTGCTATTTACTTTTTCAGACTATAGATTCAAAAGGTCCTGTCCATAAGATTCTTTTTTGTTTTTGAAAATGGTTAGTTTAGTCTGTTTTAAACATTGAACTTGCCTCTCTTTGTTGACTGCCAATTTAAATATTTTTAATGAATTGGAGGTTATTACATATAATGAGAGATGTAACCTATTCAGTTGACCCTCCCTCTATTTTTTCATTAATTTGAAGCAAATTATGACTAAATTGAAGAATACTTTGCTGTTGACTATGAGTCTGACATGCCTTCACAGCGTGCATTATACTGCTATCCAGTGGAGGCAAAAAGAACAATTTGAGGGCTGTCATTGCTAAATGATCTTTGGTTTAGAAAGGGTCATCAAAGATTAAGTTTACC
>JACXGJ010009012.1:0-25392 GCA_016801105.1 Esox niger
CTCCCTCCATCCCTTCCTTCCCTCCATCCCTTCCTTCTCTCCATCCCTTCCTTCCCTCCATCCCTTCCTCCTTCCCTCCATCCCTCCATCCCTTCCTTCCCTCCATCCCTTCCATCCCTCCATCCCTTCCTTCCCTTCCCTCCATCCCTTCCTTCCTTCCCTCCTTCCCTCCATCCCTCCTTCCCTTCCTTCCCTCCATCCCTCCTTCCCTTCCTTCCCTCCATCCCCTCCCTCCATCCTTCCATCCCTCTGTTTACCAGGTGATCGGCAGTGATCCGTTCTGGGTCCCTACCACAGAAGAGGAGTACCTCCACTTTGGAGAGAAGGCAGATTCGGCCAATCAGGCTCTAAAATATATGAACGCTGTCCGCCGCCGCAAAGGACTCTACGTTGAGGAGAAGATTGTTGAGCACGGCGAGAAACAGAGAACACTCGGCAAGAACAAATAGACGTGTGTCTGCTTGCCGACTCCAACCAACAGCACACCTGAGACACCATAAAGAGCCTCCAGTGGTTACCATCCCCCACCGCTCCATCCACAGGCCCCTTTAACTGTCACTCAGAACGAGCCACTGCGGCTTTTACATTATCAAGCAGTTTCCCAGAGAGTCTCCATAGAGAATGCTTTTCAGTCAGAACTGCTTAATCTGCCTGGGAAGCCGGCCCTGTGTGTTTTCATAACTGGAGATGCAGCTGGGTGTTTGCTCGGGAGAATCCCTTTCAGCTATGCATAATTGATGAGTTTTCCCTTTGAAATCCAGTTTTGCTGTTAAGTGATGTGGCTTGAATTAATTTCCGCTATCAGCCCTCAATTGCATTACCTAGCCCCCCCTCCCTTGAAGAACTGTGTTTAATTTGAAAACAACAGAAATATGTTGAAAAATGAATGTTTTAATTATTTGAAGGCCACACTAGAGCAATCATCCTGTTGATATGTGTCCTAGTTTGAGAGCTACGGGTACATTTAATGTGTGTAAAAGACCAAACAAAATGTACATATTTTGCAGAAAGCAATAAATCCAAGAGCCTGTTTTTTGTTTCATTGTTCAAGGGTGATGTGGTTCTTTGAGAGGACCAGTTTTGGGGATTTGTCAATTTTCAATAATGAAATCTGTTCTTGCCATCTAGATCTGTTATTGCAAGAGAAAGAGTCAGTTAAATAATTATTTAGTGAGGCACTAACTTGTCGACACAGGCAATTGCCTGTTGAAATCACAGATACTAGTGAAATCAATGTCTTGATCGGCTGGCCAGGCTGAAGGACACATTTGCCAATTAGCACGCTCATGACACCACTGACAAACCAATCCGTTTGAACACATTTTGTTGATCTCAATTGAACCGCCTGGATGTGGTCTAACAAGCAAGAAAACCTCAGTATTTTTGTTCAGGGCAGATTTTCCATTTGGGTGTGTTTGTGTAAGTTTAGGGACATGTGGTGCATTCCTTCTGCTGTGAATCAGCATAGCAATTAGCCACACAACCTTAAGAGGTTGTCAGGGGGCTGGCTTGGAGCTGTGTGTAACATTGCCTCATGTCCAGGTGTGTGTGTGTGTGTCCGTGTGTGTGTGTCCGTGTGTGTGTGTGTGTGTCCGTGTGTGTCCATGAGGCATTGGACTTGTTGGTGGGGGGCCTGGACAGACAATATGTCTGAAGCTACTGAGCAAAGGCTTTAGACAGTGATTGAATTACACCCTTTTTTCAAACGTGAGTTAGGTGTGGTTTAGTCTATGTGTGTCTATCTGAATCTGTGTCCCTACATGTTCTCATGCATGCATACGTGTCCACTGCCAGAATCTACTGTATAAAAATCCCCTTCTGTTAAACTAATAAAGTTACATAAAGTTGGAGGAGATTGAAAACAGATTTCAGTGAGCGGCAGTTGGCCAGCAGTGGGATCGGTGGGGATGTATTTCTAATGAGTCCACACTCGTGAGTCCCAGGACCCAGACCTGTCAACCTTGGCAAAATTGCCCAGAAACAGAGACTGAATTGGGTCAGGACCAGGGCCCCGAACCCCCACGCCCTCCATGGTTCTGTCTGGATCACCTGCCACTACTGTCTTAGCACATACTGCTTGGGCAAAACAGGCATTCCTAATTGCCGTGCTTTGCATTGTCCTGGCTAACTGCTAGTCATATGTCAGAGATCTGAGAAGTCAGATCACTTTTATGAACTCTGGATAAATGCACACAAATATTGTTCAATTTATAAACAGTTACATTTCTTTTGTGGAACACTGTGGACAAATGAAAAGACTAATCTAAACAAGGGGGGGCTGTGCATTGATATATTAATATACCAAAGAAAAGGCAACAGACCTATTTCACAGCATCGCCTTAGGTAAAGTTAGTGAACGATGGACAAGCCATATCTACCCTCATAGCACAATGAAGGTTAAGCTGCAATTTGTAGCTAACGGTAGCTATCAAGATGTAGGAAATCTGTGTGAATCACTTTTTTTGGTAAGTAAAATTGAGATTTAAAATCTGTTTGTTTTGTGTTTTTTTTTTTTTTTTTGTGAGACTGGTGTGTCAATGTATCTGATATGTTTTGTTTTCTGAGGACCCCAGAGGGGAAGCCGCTGCTTTGGCGGCTTTGAACTAATTCAGGGAGAAACTCGTGCAATTGAATGCCCTTTTTTGCAAGGAACCTGTATATACGTGAGCTTCTGTCAGCTCACATGTTCTTATTTCAAGTAACATACAGTATAACAAAGCAAAAAGCAAAACTACACTAATGAGTATATCAACCGCACTAACTTTCAGGCCAGGTGTTTTGTAAAAGCACTTTGCGATAACTACTCATGTAAAGAGTTATGAGGCCAAAGTGCAGTCAGGTAAAGCCACTGCTTAGGATGACGGTTTCTGGCAGTGCAGATCTAACAGATCTATACGGTATCTTCGCCACCTGGGGTCAGTCCATCAGGAAGGCAAGGATTCTGATGCTTAGTGCTGAGTCCAACCCCAGGTCACCCAGCTTCCTGACAAGCTTTCAGGCTACAAAGCTCTTGAAAGTTCAGTCAGTAAAAAGCATTCTCACACTCTTGTCCAGCCGCTTTATGTGTTGTGCTTTGTGACGGCTCTGTTCTGAAAGTGAGTGCTAACTCGTCAAATTGGTTTCCGCAGAGTTCAACGCCCACACAGTCCAGTCTGAACATTTCAAGGAGGCTCAAGGAAATGCATGATTAAATATATACTGTATGTAATCAGACAGCAGACATTTTGCCTCTGTCTTTTATTTGTTGTGAAGGTGTTCAGCTTGAGTAAGAGTGAAGCGTCGGTGGCCATGACCTGTCCCGGAAACATTCTCATCATGTCTGACCCATAGAGACGGGACTAATATGTCCTCATACTGGCTGTTTTGAGTCTGTGATTGCTTTGTGCTGGTACTTGCAGTCTTGTTTGCAGTCTTGTTTTATTCACTGTAAAAAAAAAAATTAAAAACGCACCCATTTTGTCTACATTTGTGACTTACTGTTTTGTTGCTTAAGCCTTTGAAATTGATGTGTTATTAGTCAGTGCAGGGACAGAATACTTTCTACCTTTCTTGACCAACCCATTAACAGATTCCATGAAATCATTGATCTTCTGCCCGCAGGCCTCCCAATAACATTTCCCAATCCACCGGGTTAAAATAGCCCTGCTGGATGAATTAAAATAGCTCAGAACAGCACTGTAGTTTCTTCGACTATCGAATGATGAAGAAATGCAGAAATGTTGAGTTGGCTAAAGCGGGATGATGGAGGGACTTGTAACAGTAATTTAAAGGAAGTGTAGTTTCAATCAAGTCAATCATTCGAAAATTATTTTTTTAAACGCCCTTCTTAAATCAGCAGTTTCCGTAAAATATTTATCAAATACAAGCCTAAAACAAAAAAGCAATATTTTGAAGCACAATTTGTATGAAATACTAAAGAGGTTGGAATCCTGGAAGAAGGGAAGCAGGATTCAGGGAGATTGTGGCCACTCCCCTTCTGTTAGTAATGGCCCTTTAGGCCAGATCTTCTCGATTATAGGACTACATTAGCATTTAGGCCAGATCGTCAAGATTGTAGGAGTACATTAGCGTTTAGGCCAGATCATTCAATAACATGTTAAAGATTATAAGAGTATATGGCCATTTGGACCATAGATCATCAGTACGGTCTAAGATCGTCAGTTGTTATAGGTGGTGCAAAATGTCAGCAAGTTAAGTAAACGCGGTTGACTTTTCTTAACTCAGCATTCAGAGTTTGAAACAGCAGGTCTGGTTGAGAGGGAGAGAGAGATTCCTGTGAACCTGGCCCGTATTCACAAAGCCTCTTAAGGGCATAAGTGCTGCTTTTGAAAGGTTTCACCTTTAAGATCACAATGAATAACATTATACGGAGCTGGTTATCTGATTCTAGACCAGCAGAAAATACCCAGAAGCACTTTGTTGATACGGGCTCAGGTGAGGTTCCATAAACGCAGTCAGAACAGCAGAAACTAGATCAGCAGATTCCTAACTGGATCTCAGGATTTATGTCTTCCTGGCACTAATCCCACAATGATAAAGCTGTACAGAGCCATAAGACACTGGATCCCTTTTAGTCCACCCAAAGAAATGGAGACAAGGCCTTTTCTTGCCACTGATCAGGCAGATATTTATTTAAAGGAGAGCAAGCACTCACTCTCCTGACAGATTTCTTTCTGTACTTTTCTTCACAGACAGAACCAGCAGTCTCAGAGATACTAGGACGGTCAACCTCACCCATCTCTTCTACTCGCATTTCGTAAAAAATGACAGAGCTTCCATAAACTAAATTACAGCACATCAAATTGGCTAATACCCTACATTGAGACATAATTTGATGTATTACAAATACACAGCTTGGCTGCGGGCTCACTTCCTTTCCCTTGGCAACCCACCATGCTGTCCTCCAGCTATGGAAACGTTTTGTGAGGGGGGACCTCTTTGCCACTTCATTGAACACTCATGCATTTCTCCCTTTGGTGCCACAGGCTGGAAGGGTTGTTGACTGTACTTGATAGCACCCAATTGGCCAGAAACCCTGTGGTGTACATTGATCAAACGGTCTATTTCGTGGTAGAAATTAAATCACCTCAGTTATTTGGAGATGCCAGAATTCATGTTTAAACAAGAAACCAGGCAAGCCTAGTTCAGCCGGCCTGCAATAGACAGGGTTGATCGTAGATGCCCTCTCAAGATTCAAACCCAGGTCGTCCACATGAATGGCTATATTGTTAAAAACTATGCCACAGAGCTGAACAGTTTGTTGAGCTGTATCTGTATCAATATAGGTGACCATAACAGGATTTTTCGTCAAGTAAAAAGACGAGAGAATCGTGTAGACAGCGAAATATTTGATTATCCTGAAGTAATCCTAAAACATAATTAGAAAATTCACCAGAAAGTCACAAAAAAGGTGTAAACTGGTTATGGCCATTACCAGTCTTCTAGCAGCAGGATATTATGCTAGCAGCACAATGTTTTTTTTTCAGAATTATAGCAATCATTGAACTATATAAGGCGACATAGTTAACTATCTCGTCTGTCATTTTATGTTTAATGTCTATTCCAATGTTGTTCTTGTCTGTTCTTTTTTACATACCAGATTATTATCTGTATGGCCTTATACATTTCAATGATGGCTTTTATTGTGATAGTGAAAATCTGAGTGCTGCCAGCATAATATCCTGCTGCTAAAATAACACTAAAGTCTCGTTTGGCCATCACTACAGTGAACAGTTTAATTTTAGGCTTCCCGTAGCTACGGAAGACTGTAGCCAGCAACGTTTTTTTCGATCCTGAACAAATCGTCTTTTACCACTGGACATTTTAACAGCTAATTAGCCATTAGTGAATTACATTAAAACGGTATCTATCAATACAGGTGACGACAACTGACTTTTTGTTCAAGTGAAAGATGAGAGAATCGTGTTTGTTTCTCCTGAATAAATCCTAATATCCACCAGAACTGTTTTATGCTTCCTCTTACGTAGCTACATAAGATTCTAGCCAGTGAGGTTTTTGTCTGTCCTGAGACCACATTGCAACCTGAGGCATAATTTGTTTTGACTGTTATGGGTGTCAAACGTTGGACCTGTTGTCCTGTAGCCTGCGTCTCTAACCACTACGCTATTTAACAAGGGCTAGTCAGTCAGTAAGAGACATTCGCTCTTCTAGGCCGGCTCAGCTTACGGGCCCGGCAAAAATGTCATTCTTTCTGAAATGTTGAAAATCCAATAACACAGTTTGGATACTGATACTGTATTTTAAAATAAATATTTAAGAAAAATGCCAAAGAAACTGAAGCTAATAAATACATTATTTTATTTCTCTCATGGTTGAATAACCTTGCCTTTTATCTTCTCTGTGCTCAAATGGGTAGCTTGCCTGCAAAATGAATTGTCTTTGTTTCCTTGCTGAGCTGGATCACATCTACTGTAGCATTACCTCATCTGTGTAACCCCACCTCCCAAGGACAGGGGAGGCCTGAGGAGGGAGAGGGCTTGAGAGGAACGGGGAGTCAAACGGTGACACAGCCCTCGTGAAACGGCTGTGGTTGTTTGAGCTGACTAGGCAGGAGAATCAGTGAAGCAGCAGATGCTGCTCACACACAAACACGCACTCTCACACACAGACACGTACACACTCTCTCACACACAGACACGTACACACTCTTTCACACACAGACACGTACACACTCTCTCACACACAGACACGAACACACTCTCTCACACACAGACACGTACACACTCTTTCACACACAGACACGTACACACTAGTTCCTTGTGTCTGTTGCGGTCCCTGCCTCGGTGGAGCTGAACCCTGACCTTTAGCTTGGATCAACAGGCTGGGGTTTCCGTTACTATGCAAATGGCTCAGTCTGGGGCCTGCCCTTCATGTGTCTCTGTATCTTTAAGTCTGTCTCTCTCCCCGTCTCAGTCCCTGTCTCGCTTCCATCCATCCCGCCACATCCGTCCCTTTGTCTCAGCCGGTGTTGATGCAATTACAAACTAACGGGTTTACGGGGCGGCCATGCTTTATTCTCATTTTCCGGACAATGGGTGAGAAGGACTTCCAGGAGACCAATACACAGAGACTGAGAAACACAGACACACATGTCACACACACTCTGTCCTTTGACACACGTGTCAGCTCGCTCACACACACTCTGCACACTCTTGTTTAGGAACACCACCAAATTGTGGGTGGATAAAATAACGGAAACATCACGAGGAAAGGGACTGTGACTTTTACCTGACTATGCCACGGTTATTAACGAAAATCATGTTGGTGATGCCGATCAGCCATATCTTTATGACCACTAACAGGTGAAGTGATTAACATTTATAACCTTGTTATCATGGAACCTGTCAGTGGGTGGGATATATTAGGCAACAAGTGAAAATTCTATCCTCAAAGTTGATGTGTTAGAAGCAGGAAAAATGGGCAAGCGTAAGGATTTGACAAGAGCCAAATTGTGATGACTAGATGGCTGGATCAGAGCATCTCCAAAACTCCAGCCCTTGTGGGGTGTTCCTGGTCTGCAGTGGAAAATACCTATCAAAAGTGGTCCAAGGAAGGAAAATCAGGTGACGGGATCATGGGCAGCAGAGGCTGATTGATGCACGTGGGGAGCTTGGATTGGACCGTGTGGTCTGAACCACCAGACTGTAGCTCAAAATGCTGGTACTGACAGAAAGGTGTCCGAAAACCCAGTTCATCGCAGTTTGTTGCGTGTGAGGCAGCGTAGCTGCAGACCATTCAGGGTGCCCATGCTGACCCCTGTCCACTCCCTAAAGCACCTTCAATGGGCACGTGAGCATCAGAACTGGACCACGGAGCAATGGAAGGTGGGCCAGTCTGATGAATCACCTATAGTTGCAAGGCGGGGCTTCCGTTGATCGGGCAAACAGGCCCGATCCATGGAGGCTTAAAGGATCTGCTGCGAACGTCTTGGTGCCAGACACCACAGCAGACCTTCAGAAGTCTAGTGGAGTCCATGCCTCAACTGATCAGGGCTGTTTTGGCAGCAAGAGGGGGACCTTCACAATATTAGGCAGGTGGTCATTCTGTGTCAGCTATAAGAGATGTCTGACAATGAGCACCTCGATACCTTCGTTTTCAACATCGCAAAGGACACAGATATGCACCTAAATGCACACACAAACTAAATGTAAATACCAATTGGCCACTCCACATTCTCCCGCCCAAATACTATTATCTGACAACAAGCTTGTGTCTAAAATAAAATAAGAACAAATATACATATTATAAATAGCAACAGATTATTAAAGTTTGATTTAGAGGAAGATATGCAGAGAGGGGAAGAGGCCAGAGAGAGACACCTATCCATCAAACCAGTGGTCAACATTATATCCTGGCAATGGAAAAGTGAGAAAAAATAAGAGATACTGACATTTTCCAGTTGAACATTTTTATGTTGGTTGCAGGGAGGAAATGTGTGGGTGGAGGGGAGGGGTCCTTTGGGGTCAAGGCAGGAAGCAAAACCGTCTACAATGTGCCTGTTAAGAGCTCACTAACCAGTCTAGTCTGCTTTTTGCAGGTGCTCTTAGCATAGCTGTAGGGGAGAGATGCTCGCTGACACACTCCCACACACACTCCCACACACTCCGCGAGATGGTGGTAAGAGCTGTAACTGGCAAATGTTCTGGTTTTCCGGAAGGTGACATGTGAACTGTGAACCAATGAGTTTTGAGTACAATCAGTGGATTGTCCAACTTCATAGAAGTTTCCTGTGCAGATAGGATTCCAGTGGAAGTTTTTTACTGAAGCCTAAACCCACCAACCAATATATATTTTTACCAACTTTGGGACTTGAGTCTCCATTGATAGACTGTGGTTTGTTGGTGGCCCCGACAAGCACCTAATCTTCTTACCATATGAACGGACAGTATCATTGAGAACTGCTTCCGGCGTGTATTCACAATGATATTGTGTTGGGTTTGGAGTAATAACACTACATAACAGGTGTTATTCCCACTTAGAAGTCACCATATCGGGACTTCAGTTGGGAAACAGTGCTGTTGGGTAAAAACAGAACAGATGAAGCGGAGGTGTTTTCTTTCAGACAACAGCAGCCTTACATTCTATATTTCATTATTATATATTTGACATATCTTTCACAATGTAGGTTCATTATATATTTCATATTATATTTCATTATATATTATATTTGACATATCCTGTCACAATCTAGTCCAAAACATGTCATCCAAAACCACAAGTATATATTATGAACTTTATCAGTCGGACCATAGATGGTTTTAATTTAATCAGGATTAGAGATGCTGGTTAGTTAAAATTACTGTTAATCTGTAGAGCATCTATAGATACACTTTTGTATAAAGTGTTACAATATTTCTTTCACCTGTCTCTCAATCAAGAATATGAGGGATGTTACCATTTCCTGATAATTGTTATATACTGTATATATTAAAGATGAAATCTGTATAAATGAATTATTCACCACTGTCTTCCTTACCATCTTAGTTACAGTTTTTTTGCGGACAAACAGAATTTGTTGAACAGTAAATAATAACTGCATTGCATATTCTGCAGTTTTTTAGTGCTTGAAAACATGTCCAACATTGTTTGTTGTTTGCAATTAAATTCTGTTATTGGATGATGTTACGTCCCACATTCGCACACATGTGTTTTATGTGCACACTGTGATTGCTTTTGGCCTTGCTAGTGACATGCAGACAACCGGTATAGCTTTGCTGTTTATGTAATAGAGACCTGATTAAAAACAATGAATAAAAAAAATAAAACTAGCTCTCTGAGATAAAAGAATTAACTAGCTTGCTGAGATAGCGGCGAAGGATGGCTACAAACCAGGAAGAACCAATCCCAAGGTGTGTAGGTTCTGGATTGATATTCAACTAGCAGACCAGTGAGTAACAGCTCTTTGCTATGTAGTCACATGAAATCATAAGCTATCTTTACCAAACATGGCAGAACAAACCCCAGTGGCGGATACTGTGGTTGTCAATATTATCTCCCTTTCGCTGACAGTCTTCACTGAATTTTGTGAAAATATGTATTCTATGAAATTATTCAAATAGCAGTTTGTTAAGTGCTTGAAAAAATATATTACCACTGGTTTCTGAGCAAATGAGCAAAAACCTCAATGGCACTCAATAATCTGCTATTTAAAATTCATAACCTGCTCCCATTTTACATGAAAAAGCAGCAGCATAAAAATTGAAATAGATAAAAATTACGTATGCAATAGTGGTTTCAATAACATAGTCTTCTTATTTGACAAAGATCAGAGTATTTGCATAATCGAGTTAAATGTGCGTGCGAGTTTGTACAGACAAATGTTGACAATCTTCCATCTGTAGAAACAAATGGACTGCTTATTTGACCGTGGCCAGGGGAACTCATTCATTTAAATGAAGAATGCATTCATCTTGGCTCCGAGGCAATCTCAGTCACACTATCACCCCTCTGAGATGTTTAGTACAGAATTCAATGGCAAACAAACTGATTACAGATCAGGTGCAGAAAATAGTGGGCCGCTCAAAATATAGAACAGGGACGACTACAAGTGCCTGTGGGTCTTTAACCTAAATTCAATTCATCGAAGTGTTGTGGAATCCAATTTCCACAGGAGAAGCGTAGAAGACAGCCTATAAGGAGAAGAATGAGGCTGCAGATTGCAGTATTGTCTCTCAGTTATAGATTACTACTGCCCCTTAGCAGTAATTATGGAGCCAGAGCTGCAAACACAAAGACATCTGCTGTACCACCACATAATCGGCCCTGCTTTTATCTAGCAGAATGAGTCACTGGACTTGACATGCCCATATTCATGTGATCGGGGAATGAGAGAAAAAGAGAGAACGAATGACTGGGAAAAAGAGTGAGAGAGACGGACTGAGAATATCTTTATTCACTGCTGTCCTCAAGGCGAAAAGACACATGGATGCCTGACTGCAGACAGCCTGTTGACCTACCAATAATCCGCTTGTCTACAATGATCTTTCAAACACCCCATATGAGCTGGTTAGCTAGCTGTCCAGCTGTGTACTGAGTACATCAGCTTGACTGTGCTTGTAGTACTTTTCTGAAAACAAGAAAACAAAACATTTATTTGTTGACTATTACCTTCAAATTTGGTGTAAAAGACTTCATTTCAAACAGCTATATATCAAAGTCATGTAGACAAGTTAAAAATAACAACATTTCATTTCCCCCCCTTCCAGTTATTACATTCCCTTCTTGTTATCCAATTGTTCCAAAAGATTTCCAGCCTAAATAGGCTGCTACGGTCAAATTCACAACAGACAAGGCAAACAGTATTCAACAATATTAGAAAACAATATTAAAAAACAATGTCTTGACCGAATTTCATTAATAAACCAAACATGAAATTTCAATTTTGGCATTGTCAATGGTTCCCTCCTCGGGTCCAGCCAAATGTACACATTTCTATTATAGCCCGGAATAATCGCACCTGACTCAACTATGTCAGGCCCTCATAATGACCACCTTTGTCTGGGGCTATAATGAAAATGTGTGCTGTTAATGCTCGCAGGCCATCTGTTCTCTTCCATTCACTCCCATACTTTCCAACTCCAAAATGGGTACAGTATGATTTCACATTGTGCATGTCAAGTGTGTTACCAGTCAGAATGAACAGAGATATTCAAGGTGGCCAAGTGACCCCGTAACATAGGGACATGTCAGGTGAACTCAGGGCCAATCTAGCACAACAGGTCAGTGGGACACTACTATTACATCATGCTGGGCTTTGTCACAGACACCCGAGCATGACGTCATTTGTACAATATCTCATATAGTGTGTCCAAACTGCTGAAAATGGCGGATTCATTTATTATGCTTTAAATGTTTTTTTGCTGGGATCTGGATTCCCATGTAGTTCAAGCCCTTTTGTTCGGATCCCAGTCCTTGCGTAAGAAATCAAAGGTTGTACTGTTTGTATTACTGAAAACAAAGTCTAACTTAAAGAAAGCTTTCATAAATAAATTTAAATAAAGCATTTGTAAATTAATTTGGTGTTGTTTGCATTGCACAAGTTCAAAAGGTAAACTAATCTAACTAGTTGGGCTTTATATCTGAAAGTCCGTACTTCAACCTACATGGTATGTAGCTCGCTAGAATAGTTGCAGTTTTGTGAACAGCCTTGAATTTAGATGGTCAAAATGTGTGATGTTATGAACATATAAACATTATACAGAATATTTGTGTTAATGCAGGCATTGCATCCCTCATGCTACAAAGACAATATTGTTTTAATTTATCCAAAAATATTATCTAGAAATGTTTTACTGCTCTGTGCAGCAAACTGTGAAAAAAGTGAACTGTTGCTTTTATTTTTGTCAAGTAAAAAAACAAAGAATGAGCAGATTGGCTCTGAAAGGATAGGGTACAGTCAGAATACAATGAAAAAGGCCAACAAATTTAACAGAAATAAGGTACTAACTACGGTTGTTGTTCAAGACGTGCTCCGTCAGTGCTCTCCTAAAACAAAGTGCAAATTACAATCGGAAGGGAGTATATTGTTTGTACAAGCTTGTGGGCGTAATAGTAAACATACATTCTTTTTGAATGATTAATTTGACTGACTTGAGTCATACTTGGTTTTCCAGAGTTGTACATTTTTAATATTTTAACTATTTCACACAATCCTAGAATATCCCCTAAAAAGTGTGGTGTATGGTGTTTAGATAAGTGATTAAAAACAAATCATTATTTTAATTCATGACGCTCCAAAGCACTGACACAACACAATGCAAAAAATTAATAAATAGGGGAATGTCCACCTTCAGTTAGGGCTGTCAAATGTAATGTGTTAACACAAACGATTCATATAAAATGCTTAACACAATTTGTTTTTTGATGCGGTTAACACATTTTAGTTTGGGATTAATGTTTGACTTGAGCCAGAGCTATCTCGAAGCAAGGTACAGGCAATTATGTTTTTTTGCAATAGTGTAACTTAATTGGCACGTGACTTGTGCTGGAGTGGGCCCGAGCAAATTTTTTTCAATATAGGAATGGAGAGAAGCATTGAAGACCAACATTTTTGTGAGCAGCTGGTACAACTAGAACCTGAGCCTGCCAGGCCTTGGTGTGATTAAGCAGTTCCATAAGGGCAGTGGACTTTTTTTTAAATATATTTCTCAAATGTGCCAATATGTGATCACCCCGTTGCCCCAGGTCCCTCGTCACTTCATTACAGCAATATGTCTTTCATTTCCTATATTCCATTATGCACAGGTCTCATATATACAGTATATACAGTACTGTGCAAAAGTCTTAGGCACCTGAAAGTCAAACTGAGGTCATTTAATTGGATGGTAAGTGTTTATTTGCCTGCAGTCCAGACATGTCACCCATTGAAAACATTATGAAACAAAATACAACAAAGGAGAACCAGAACTGTTGAGCAGTTCAAATCCTATATCAAGCAAGAATGAGAATACATTTAAAAACCGAGTATTGTTAAAAGAAGAGGTGATGTAAAACAGTGGTAAATATGCCCCTGGACCAACTTCTTTTAAATGTGTTGCTGGCATCAAAATCGAAATAGGCATGTATTTTCCCAAATTATTTCATTAATTAAAACATTTATTACCAAATAAATGGCCTTAGCTCAGATTTCAAGTGCCCAAGACTTTTGCACAATACTGTACATGCATCATCTGGAATATGTACAACCAAAGTTCAGAGTTCACCTGCCACTATCACTTCTGTTAAGCTGTTAATGAATACAATTTGGTGTATATGCTAGATACATTCAAAGCATGCCTCACACAGAACACAATGCGCTTGCCTGCAGTTTTTCAATAAAAAATGTTTGGTGAAATCTAATTTCACTTTTTTTCGTGCAATCTAAAACTGTAATTGCGAGATTAAGCTTGGGCAAGTTCATCTGCTAAAAGTATGCATGCCAATGAAAACGTTACTCACCGTTACAGTATATCGAAGAAGAAAGAGAAGCTATTCAATACGAACCTAAGCACTTTCCAAGGCTTCTCATCAATCTTCAAGATGATTCTCCTGTGAATGATTTGTCCAACTTTCTGTTTCAGGCAAAGAGGCGTGTCGGGCCTGAAATGTTTGACTGGGATGCAATCCATGTTCTGTCAGGCACTCTGGGAAGAAGGCCCTCTGTGTTTTTCTAAGAGGCTAGCGCTGAGGCCGTCATTGTGCGGCTGTGCAGGGGTCTGGTCCAGCATGGGGCGGAGAGGGTTGTTGGAACCATTCCTGACTGACTGTATGTCTTCTCATATGACAGTTCCACAGCTGTGACACACACACACCTCACAGATGTGCGCGCTCCCGTGAGATGCCTCTAAACTACAAGTCTTCAACCTGTTCACACACCCACATGTAAACCCAGAGAAATAAGTGTACTAAAAAGGTAACCTGTCTGTCTAACTCTATAATGTTAAAGAGACAGTTCACCAAAGTTACAAGAATATACATGATTATATACATACATTGGTGTTCTTATCCTGTAATTTGTCTATCAACAAGGTTTGACAGAAATCAACGTTTTGGCATTTAGATGAACTATGCCTTTAGCCTGACCAAAGCACAAGGACATGTGACAATGTTTCATAATGTTTTCATAATGTTTCATTCATAATCTACAAATACTAATCCTGGCCTTGGCAACAGACTATAAGGACATTGAGGACAGGACCTTTATTTTTTTATATTTATCGCACGTTTGCTCAGAACATAAGGTACAGCCCATCTAGGTCTTTCATTCAAATATACACTCATACGCCAACAAAATGGTAGAGCTACAACTGATGGCAAACAAAAAATAAGGACTACTCTCACTTCGGCTTTCAGCTTCAGAGAATTTTGGCAAAAAGACTCAATTTCTCACATACCTGTGGAACAGAACAGCTTTCTGTCGTACTGTGCTGATCCTGATGTGAAACTATTAAATAATTCCAAGGGTGGCAGTGCGTGACAATGTATTGGACAATTGACGCTAAAGCTGTTTCCTGGACAGATGTGGGCTATTCCTTTGTTATTTCTTCATTAATTAAGCAGTAAAAATTATGGAGTTGATTCCAGGTGTGGCAGGCCATCCTCATGCTGCAAAAACAATAAATCCATCAGAGAGATAGCATGAGCATTAGAAGTGGCCAAATGAAAAGTTTGGTACATTCTGAGAAATAAGAACTCACTGGTGAGCTCTGCAACACAAAATGGCCTGGACGTCCACAGAAGACAACAGTGGTGGATGATCATAGGATGCTTTCTGTGGTAAAGAAAAACCCCTTCACAAGATCCAGCCAAGTGAAGAACACTCTCCAGGAAGTAGGCATATCATTATCCAAGTCTACCATAAAAAGACATCACAAGAGCAAATACAGAGGGTTCACCACAAGGTGCAAACCATTCATAAGCCTCAAGAATAGAAAGGCCAGATAAGACTTTGCCAAAAAACATCTTAAAAAGCCAGCCCAGTTATGGAACAGGATGCCTTGGACAGATGAAACTAAGATCAACCTGTACCAGAATGATGGTAATAAAAATGTATGGAGAAGGTTTGAAACGGCTCATGATCCAAAGCATACCACATAATGTGTAAAACACAGTGGAGGCAGTGTGATGGCATGGGCACGGGTGGTTTCCAATGGCACTGGGTGATTACTTTTTACTGAATATGTGAAAGAAAACAGTAGCAGCCGGATAAATTCGGAAGTGTATAAGGATATATTGTCTTCTCAGATTGAGCAAAGTTGATTGGACACTTTACAGATGGACAATAACCCAAAACGCAGTCATTGCCTGCAAAGGATTCTCGACAAAGTATTAAAAAACATTTTATTTATGATTGTGATAACTGGTCCAATTACATTTGAGCCCCTAAAACAGGAGGACTGTGAATGAAAATGGTTGCTATTCTTAAACTTGTTCAACCCCTTGAGTTAAAGCGGAAAGTCTGCACTTCAATTGCATCTCAGTTGTTTTATTTCATATCCATTGTGGTGGTTTACAGAGCCAAAATTATTTCCAGACTTTAGTGTATTTCTTAAAAAAACACTTAAATGTTAACTGATAACATTAAGGACCTCACAGTCACTTAAAAAACGTTACGTTTAAACTACACTAATATCAGTCTTCACTTCAGTCACTCAGTTTTCAGTGACTGATTTTCCCAACAGAAAATCAGGTACTTTCTGACCAGAGCACTAATGTCAAACATTACCCAATGAGTACCCAAATACAACACTGACCATCATATGTGTTTTTAATTACAAATGACTTAAAGCTAAATGTTAACAGATGCTCTCTGTTGTGTGCAGTTTCATTCTTAATTCAAACTGTCAGTGGGAGTGTTGTTTTGTTAGTTTAATGGATTGTTAGCTCCAACTTACGGTCAATGAAAATGTGACTGGAAGCTCAATAATGATCCACATCCTTCAGTGGGAGATTTCTACATTGACCCATCCCACAAGAACAACACTCTGGTCAGTTGGGACAACCTCTGGACTCCTCCATTGCGGTCTCACCATCCCATGTTACCCTTGGCACACTGTTTTTCTCTAAGCACCAGGATTTTGAAATGCCCTCTAGCCAGGGGAAGATTGAGTGTAGTTGTAGTACAGAACATAACCATTAACACTTTTTCTAGTGTATGTCTGGGACAACTATTGCAGAGGCTGTTACACCAATCTCTATCCTTAAAGGTGCCCTATACAACTTAACGCCACCTATCGGCAATGAGTTGTACATCGGTTCTATAACTCCATTGGGATCTGACATTGTCGTTTCTTACTATGGGTATACTGACTGATTTGAAGCAGTGTCACTTCCAACCGTCGATGGAACAATGAACACAGACTTTAGTTTCAGATGGGGTTAAAGTTGATCGGCCCTTTTGATAACTATGGAACACAGAATAAACAAAACAATACCAATCAAAATGTCATCTGGCCTATCTATTGCGATTGATGCATTGCCATATTTCAGAAACTCATTGATGCCTATCTACCAAACATGAAACCATAAATGTGCGCTAGCTGGAACAATAATAAGCGCACTTCGACCAGTTTGCACAAGGCTAAATTCTAGCTAAATGGCAATATAATCGCTCCTGAAACCCAAAATGCATGATCATTTTTCTTAACATTTTGCCGAGAACACAAGGTTGTAACACTATTTTCCAGTAAATGGAATCAAGCAGTGCCTGCTCCGACCTAACTTAGCTCGTTAGCTTATTGTCTCGACGAAAGACTTTGGAGAAACCTTCCTAAAACGTATCGGGCACAAATACAAAAAGAATAAACAAGGACACTGAATGGTTTTCTATGTAGTGTTATTTTTTCTCCGTCATTGTCAATCCAGCCAACTAGCTAAATGAAGTGATTTAACCTACTTGTCAGTAGAAAGGTAGCCAACTCTGCATCACTGCTCATACAAACTTCAACTCTCACCATCAAGTGCAAAATGTACCCTTGTTTGTGCTGGTGTTGCTTATGTATATTTTAGTTTCTGGAGCGCTCAGTGTAGGCTAAATGAACCCAAACAAAGCTTGTCACTGGCCTTCACCTCACACTCATTCAAGGAAATACATGCCTATGAGCGTCCTGGCCTTCTACATTTTACTTGCAACCATGGCAATGGGGATAATGTCAGTCCTGCCGGTTTTTAACATTAACTGATGGCATGAAAGAGTTATTATTGGATATTTTACTTGGAAAATGCTGCAACGGGTACCTTTTAGAAGTTCTGGAAAAAGGTTATGCTACTTCTACATAGCCTTAGTAAGGATTTCATCTCCATTAGCATTATGAACCTTTAGTAGAACTACACAACTGCACTAACACCATCACATCCTGTATCAATGTATCTGAAAAAAGGTGTATCCTATCATGCTACACTGGTGAGTTTTTGAGGCTTTGTTGTGATGAGGAGGACACTTACAGTTGGATAAGCAAATCTATAGTAACAATTCTGTCTGGAAAGCAGTTAGACGCATTACAGACACATTTCAAACTGAAACCGCCTGTTGTTTGCACTGTTTATCAAGCAGCTGATTTCATCTTCTTCACCAAGTCACTTACAGTTTCTTTGTAACACACATATATATTGATTATGAAGACTTACTAAAATACCAAGAACTGTAAAGCAGTAGGAACATGAGAACCAAATGCCAATTTTATTTAGAATTTGGCGGTTTGTTGACCATCCCACCACCCATCCACCATTCATTTTATATTACTGTGAAGGATATATATATATATATATATAGGAGTAGGCTGTACTGTACTGATATACTGTGGTTAAACTCATACTGAGGGCTTCATAATTTCGGTGCCATCAGATATGGAAATAAAAGTGATATCATAACCACTGCATTGATTTTTATTAAAGCCTAGATCTAGTACAGGTGTAAACAGAGTTCTGCATTTTTTTCAATCAAAGCCTGTCCCAATACATTTAGTTCATTTTTAATTGTACTTGTATATCAGTCTAACAACCATCAGTTAAAAGGCTCTGTTACTTATTTGTCACCGATGAATGATTTAGATGAAAATTAAATCACAGACGTTCTCCTAGCATGTTGCCCCCCCCAAGCTTGAACCCATAATGGATTTATTTTCCATGTTGTTATATTCTACTCAGTAAATCTCTGAGCTTTTTCCAGGCACACCGAAAGGAATAAAGTTCACATGTCCCAACAGATGCATATCAAGGTATACGAACCAGGCCACTTCCATGTAATGTTCACTTCAGTTTTAAGGGCTTTAGACAATGTATAGATGTGCATGAGACATTTTCAACCTAAGATGTCCATGTGAAAGGTTATTAACAATACACAATTACATAAATCCAAACATTGATGTGATAATAATGTTGACCTATGAACATGCTTCAAGATAAGACACAACAGGCTCTGATGTCCGATGGATTTTCAGTGAGGGGACAGGCCATAGTGACAGAATGGAATATCATTGCTGAATAAGATTCTTGTTTTATTCAAATAAAATAAAATGTATTTTAAAGAGCCCTTTGTACATCAGCAGTTGTCACAAAGTGCTTTCACAAAACACCAGGCCTTAAACCCCAAGGAGCAAACAACTGTAATGGTGAACTTCAGTGGCTAGGAAAAACTCCTTAAGAAGGCCGAAATTTAGGACATAACCTAGAGAGGAACCAGGCTCCGAGGGGTGACCAGTCCTCTTCTGGCTGTGCAGGGTGAACATATTAAGAGTCCAAATTGTAATAGTTAATCGATGCATGTGGGCTGAGCCCAGAGTCTATTTAAACCAAGTCCAGATCAGACAGAATACAATCAACTAAACCTAGTAGGTGGCAGGTTTGGTTTAGAACATTTGTTGATTTGGTTTCTGACCAGGCTACACTTCAATCTCTCTTTCGGCAACTGAAAACTCAAGAGCTCTGCTAAATATCTAGTTTGGCAGAGCTCGTTAGGTTACCAGCTGTCTGCTGTACCCCTCAGGCACTTCCAGGTGCATTTAGATAAACACTTTGTGGCATTTGGAGATTTGTTGCCTACTTCAACCAAACAATTGTTTCAGCCCCAATGTTGGTGAATGCATTAATATCCACCTTTGCTGTTAGACATAAAAAAAGTGAGAGTGCTACACAGAACATTTTCCTCATCAGAGTTACGAATTCTAGAGTTGTGTCAGGTAAATCGCTTCAAGACAGGTCTGCTCTGTCTCCTTGTTCAAGTACTTTGTGGTGCCAATGGAACTGTGCTCACTCTATGTCTTCCACAGCCAGGTCACTACAATAAGTGAGACCCAAAGCATGTTAGGGGGAAGCCGGCCAGTGGGTCTGCCTGTTTCCTGCTCTATGACCGTCGTACAAGGCAGACAACTGAGCTACTGCACAGGGAGTGTGGAGGGACAGGAAGAGATAGACAGAAGGGAAATGAAGGTTGAGAGGAGTGAGGGTTAGTGGTAGAGAGTGGGCACATTTACTGGCCGTGGCACTTGGTGGCAGTTAGCTTGTGACTTATCACCCTCACTGCATGCTCCTCTGACTGGTGTATTTCTCTGAGAGAGAAACTGAACGGGAAGATGATGAAGGAAATGATATGAAGTAGATTGCCAAAGCACACCAAGACTTGACATAACACATCGGGTTCTGTACACACAACTGCTCTCTCCCTCTGTGTGTGTGTGTGTGTGGGGGGGGTCCCTGTGTATGTTTCAATAAAATAATGACATAAACATGGAAAGGTTGTTTCAGTTTATGAGGGCATTGAATACAGCACACATCTGTGAAAGCATGAATGTAGAGTATGATATCTATGATATCTAACACCACACAGACTATATGAACACAGAATATTACATTGAATCATTAAATAATAATAACGGACAGCTAGACAGCATTTAAAACACACAAAAAATATGTTTTTTTAAATTCAATGCTCACGGTAAGGATATGTAAATCAAGCTTGATTTTTACACGTGTCTAGTTCACGACACACAGCAGTACATAAAAGTAAATTGAAAATGTTTGTGTGTGTGTGTGTGTGTGTGTCAGAGAAAAAACATAACGGAAACACCTAACAATAAATTAAAGCCTGACTTGTTAGAGTCGGTGAGAAAGTTCTGAGAGGTAAGAAGACAGTTGGGTGGAGACAACGTGTCTTGGAAAGACACAAAGGAGACCGTCCTGGGTTTTTCTGCATCTGCCATTGGTGGACTGCAATCAAGTTCTAGAAAAACCTCAAGGACGTTCAATAAATACAGGATACAAGTGAGCAAAAGTTGACGTATAATGGCAAAGGGTCTTAAAGCGTATCTACGTGAGATTTTTCTGTTTTTTATATATTGGCATACATTAAAAAAAATTATAATTGTGGCTTAATGGGTTATTGTGTGTCGATGGATTTCAAGAAAAGATTTGACATTTACAACATACATTTTATTAACTGAATGCACTGTAATTGTTGGTTAGGTGAGAAAGGCAGTCTTACCAACAGCACAGACAAATTGAGTTTGATTTGATAATGAAATGTTCTCCAGTGTGATTTAGTTTTTGTGCAAAAGGCCAAGGCAAGGCTAGATGGAGTTGCCAGCCTCATGTTGCATGTTTGGATACATACAGCCTGGTAGCACAAACATAAACAAATAAAAATAAATAATAAGAGAATTTCTATACCATCGAGTGTCCGGGCATACAGGGACCTTTTGGCTGTTTGGAACTTGCATGTAGATGGTCCACTGCACGCGTTGTCCATTGTCTAAACCAAGTATTTAAAAAGTACATGTTATTGACAGTTATTTGGGTGTCAGTTGTGTTGGCCTAATGTAGTGTGGGTGTTATGCCTTTTCAGTCTCACTGCCACACGGCTGCTGGCCAGCGTCTTGGGGACGCTGTGTGCCAGCTGTGGGCACAGCTCTCGACACTCTCTGGGAGTAAGAGCCCAGTACATTACTATGGAATCCAATGGCACAGTGAGTTGGCCTGTTTTACGATGACCACAAATAAAACTGGAGCTAAGGTAACAAATATAATCAGGCAGGGTTAGTACAACTTTATCAAACACACACAGGCACACACACAACAAAGTGAGCATTAATAGCTGTATGTTACAGCAACTTTTGTGTGCTTTGTGGATATTGTCTGTGTCCCTCACAATGAAAGTATGTAATGCAATGCACTGCTTGGAAATGTAAATAGATACAAAATGTATACAAATAAAAGAAATGTAGATTATAACCATTATGTACAGAATTTTATGCAATTTATTACAATACTAAATGTTTATCAGTTTGACTGCCCTATAGCTACACACACTCTAACAAGAAAAGCAAACATGGCAACATTCCTGAGTAAAAAACACACACAGGTTTGCTCCCCCTAGTGCTGTCTTGGTGAAATGGCATCCCAAGACCTTTCAACACACAATCAGAAACAACTACAGACCAGTTGAGAAAGACAAACAGAAACAGGTAGATCGTAGTTGACAAAGAGGAGTTAAGAGGAACATATAGGTTTGTGTAAACAGGTAAAAAGGCAAGACAAACAGAAAGAAACAGGTTGAGACCAATTCGGAAATACAAACAAAAACACCTAGAGACGAGTTGAGAAAGACCAGTAAAGAGAGACATATAGGGTTGTGCTTTTACACAACCCTTTTACTCTACCCTTGCTGAGTCTACTGTGTTATCAAATGTATAGACGTAGCTTAGGGGGAGTGACCCACATGTTGAGAACAGACCCAGCATTGAGCACCATATATCCCCAATGAGGGAGCCTCTCGCCGGGGGAGCAGAAGCCCAGGAGCTGCATCTCCTGGATGTCAGCCAACCACCCAATCAATGGAACATGGAGTCAGAACCAAGGACTTAGAAAGAGGTGAAATGGCACCGAGCCTTTGATGGAAATGTAGAATCTAGGCTTGTTCAGTCGGTCATCGATCAGGAAAAGGTTTCTCTTCTGAGATCTTGATGTTCCCAGAAGTCTCTCTGTTTCTCTTTCGCCCCCTGTTGCTTTCTAAACAACTTCTTTCGGTGCGATCCATGATGTTTTCTGTAGGTTGATTTTTCCTTCCTAAAAGGAGCATTTGCATCAGTTGGCCAAACGAGTCACGGCATTTCTGAAGTAGGACGCCCGGTTCATTTTAGGGCCTGACCCAATTCCATGTGAATGAAATAACAACATACAACATTTATTTATTTATTTCACTCTACGCAGAAGAGCCCTGGGCAAGAATCAGTCGGAGTGACCCCAGACTGGCAGAGTTCCAGACCACCGCCTTGGCAACTGTGTGTGATTCAAAATGAGGAATCACTTCTGAAAACAACAGTTTTGGTGTCATTAGCTGTGGGGGCTCAGCGTTAACCTAAATGTATAAGCTGCTGACCTTCCATTTGACGCGTAGATCCTGTGCACAACTGGTTGTACAACTGGTGTAGAAGACATGAGGAATGAAGATTGTCAAAAAAAGGTCTAATGAGATTGTGTGTATAAGGCTCTGTTTGGTTGTTATACACGTCAACGTTTGGACAAAACAATAGTTTCTCTGTACTAAGACCCCATGTCCTTAACACACTATACAATTTCACAAACATTTAAAACACTCCCATCTGTTAATAGGAACCAAGCTGTGTCTGTAAACAGGTTTTACTGTATAAATGTGCCCACGGATTTTTTAGTTGTTGTCCTAAGTGTTAGATTTAGTGTTTAGTTGGTGGGGTTCGGATTAGCACAAATCGTATTATTGTGGGAATCAATTTTAATGTCCCCCATTTATATACAGCTAAATTAGGTGTGTGGCTGTTTGCGAACGTGCTGAGCACCATTTGTCCCCTGGCGACGAGGGTTAAATCACTTCCCCCTTCCTGCTGCCGTGAGTAGGGCTGGAGACACACACACACACACACACACACACACAGTTCAAAGCGGCAACCTGGAGCAGTCTTACAGCATGACTGGAACAAAGACAGGATTCATACAAGAAACTCGCTATGGTCAGCTTGAAAAAAAAACCTGTTCAAGAACATGGCTGCAAATAACTGCGTAGGCACAGATCTTGGATCAGCTTTCAGAATTAACCATCCAATATTTAACCACTACAGGGAGAAGAGTCTCCACTGACCATCAGAGAGTCTTGGTGCAACTCCATCCACTCGTCTGCATTCCAAACGGCACACTATTCAAAACAAGTGCGCTGGGGAAGGGGGCATGATGCCCTAGATGGAACAGGACGCCATTTGGGACGTAACAACACTGGATATGCAGCCGTACAGCGGTGGCAGCTATATGACCAGCACAAGCTGATGCCTCCCTTTGGTTGTGGAATAATGAACTAGTGTCTGCCGGAGCTCTTCCTGTCGGCACTCTATGTAACGCACAGAACATCATCCCCATGAACAAATGCTTGGGCCAGTGAGCCCGACATTATGTCCGGGGCACAAATGGCACCCTATTCCCTAAGGGGTACACTGCTTTTTGGTAGCACACTATATAGGGTATCGAGTGCCCTGTCTGTCTGTCAGGCCATTCAACCATGCCTGTTCCTTTTCCCGAGGGCTTCGACTGAGGGAATGACCTAATGCTGATTAAGAGGGAGAAATAAGGAGTGTCTCTGGGAATGAGGGTTGAACCAAGGAAGAGTGAGGTTGTGGTGTGTGGGGGGGGCTCCCAAATGGAACATTCCGATTGGTGATCACAAAGGCCTGCCAAAAAAACTGGGGTTCTTTTAAACTGAAATGCCAAATAACACACAAACTGGCAGTAAGAAAATCCCATTCAAGAGTTAACGCTGGTTAGCAGGTACACCAACGTACTGTGCACACAAACACACATCTCCCAGTGTAACGCAAGTTAACTCCCTACGAGCGTGTGTTCTTCACAGCACCGACGCCTGACTGCACCCAGTCAATTCTGCTGAGCCAGGAAAAAGAGAACGTTTATTTGTCTTCTTTCTCTTTCCCCTTCTCTCCTTCCACCAAAGCCCTAGTCCTCTAGTGAGTTTAGACAGTCCTTGTGTATTCATTCATCAGAGAGTATTTTTTTCCCCTGGTCGGACTTGACTGGGAGTCCAGCGCTATATAGTCCCAGAGAGTAAGAGTGATGGTTTTAAGAGGGGGAATTCTATCTGCCAGTGGAGGGCAGGGGAGATGTGGAGAGGAAGGGAAAAGCTGATGGAGAGAGAAGGAAGTGGGAGGAAGGGAGTGCTGTGGGGAAGAGAGAAGAGGAAAGCTGAGAGAGGTATACATTAAGAGTGTGAGCGAGAGAAAGAGGGGGATAGAAACAGCCAGTAGCAGTGTACTTGAACAAGTGATTGACAGTGTGAGGTGAGACGGAGAGATGGAGAGAAAGAAGAGACAGAGAGAAGGAAGACACGGAGATGCAGGGATGGGGAGTGGGGGAGATGAGAAGGAAAAGCAGGGTTGGTTTTGTGGTGCATTGTGGGATAGCCGCCCCAGCTGTCCTGACCCTGCACCCCAAATGGCACCCTTTTCTCTACATAGCGCACTACGTTTAACACAGACTCTGGTCAAAGTAGTGCCAAATACAGGGGAATAGGGCTGGATCTGGGACACAGTTCTGACGCTGCGCTGAATGGCTTTCAGGGCCGTCTGGCTGTCGGCCATTCACAGGCCACGGAATCAGTGCCACTTCAGTTCAGTGTGTCAGTGCGCCCCGCCAGGGAGGAAGGGATGGGGCAGAGGGAGGGAGAAAGAGAGAGAGAGGGAGAGAGGGCTATGGAACAGGCAAGAGAAGATGCAGCGAGCGAGAGAAGGATTGGGCAGGGAGGGGGAGAGAGGAAAGGAGGGAGAAAAAAATGAAGGAGGCAGGGAGACGTGGGAAGGATGAAGGGGGATGAGAGACGAACCTGCGCTGCATCTACTTGCTAACAGCACAGCCATACCCCCCTCCCCC
>JACXGJ010009013.1:0-25389 GCA_016801105.1 Esox niger
GGGCAGCGCGGGGCGCAGGCTGCGGCTTCTGGGCAGCGCGGGGCGCAGGCTGCGGCTTCTGGGCAGCGCGGGGCGCAGGCTGCGGCTTCTGGGCAGCGCGGGGCGCAGGCTGCGGCTTCTGGGCAGCGCGGAGTTCCCGGGCGCGCTCCCACGCCCTGAAGGCCAGTTGCAGGACGTCGCTCATGCTCCCGTGTAGCACCCCTCCAAAAAGTTCTTGGGGCTGCCTTTTCGCCGTTCTGCTTGCCATGTCCTGTGTGTGGTTCATTCTGTCATAAGTCTGGTGTATGGACAGATTGGCAGAGTCAACACGGTTGTAGTAGGAGTAATCCATAGTTTAATGGAGGAAGGTACAAAAGAAACAAACTTAAAGCAGACTAGATGACTGGGTCACATAGCCTTCGGCTGCTAATCAAAATGAACCACATTCATGTGGGCAAACAGTCAACTTAAATAGGTTCCCCAATTGGAGGCAATAACCAACACCTGCCTCCAATTGGGGAGACCGAAGCAACATAGAGGTGCCTAGAGGCACCTCTTCTGGCCACGTCCTGACTATGGCCCCAGCCAGTGCAAAGATGGCTAGGGGCCTAGCCAGGACGTGACAACATGTTTCAAGGAAGTGGTGGATTTGGCCAACTAATATTTTTAGCTAGTTAACTTATGTTCATAACGTCTTTATCTTCTCTCTTAAATATCTGTCATTGGTTATGCATGGTGCCAGAGGTGTGCTCTGACTTCTGAGCCTGGATATCATACCGTAATCCTGTGATTATAATACATGTCATGTAATGTAATATACTCACATTCAAGTGATCTAAATGGTTTCTGTTGCATATTTCTCATTTAAGTATATGAAATTTGTGATTTGGATTTAATTGGAATTGTTAAACAATAGCATTAAAATTTACTTCTAATCTGTTTTTGGATTTATACATGACCACACTATCTTTCTTGAAATGAATAAGATTCATAAAATAGTCCTTACACATTGATTAGAATCAGGGAGTTGGGAAATCCTTACAATGAAAATGTAAAAAATGTGTGTGCTTGTGACATGATGACACATCAACCTGGGAAAGGAATGTACTTAATTGTTCATGCATGCATTTCACTGGCTGAAGACAAAACTTAAGGCAGAAAGACCCATGAACAAACAACTAAAGACAGCTGCAGTAAAGGCCTTGCAAAGCATCACAGAGGAAACCCAGCGTTTGGTGATGTCCATGCATCCCAAACTTCAAGCAGTCATTGCCTGCAAAGGATTCTTGACAGAGTATTAGAAAAATAATTTATGATTGCGTTAATTTGTTCAATAACATTTGAGCCTGTGAAATAAGGGGAGTTTGTATGAAAATGGTTGCAGTTCCTAAGCATTTCATTCAATATTTTTGTTCAAACCCATGAATTAAAGTCTGCACTTCTTTTGCATCTCAGTTGTTTCATTTTAATCCACTGCGGTGGTGTACCTAGCCAAAATTGTGTTTGTGTCCAATTATATTATTGTTTAGATATACCATGGTTATCAGCCAACTTGCATTCAAAGCAACCAGTTCATAACAAATGTTACAGATTTTTTAAGCTGTTTGACCAAAAAGTTACTGACAAAGTGTTTTTGAAGGGGAGATCCAGTTTGAATGTGATCTGTTTTTATCTTCATCAGGTATGAGGAAGTTTGGGATATCTCCTTATTAGATAAAGTTAGTGTAAAGTGGTTGCTCATTACAAACCTGCGTGGAAGCTTTTTTCAAAAACTTCTGATGATTTTTATCTCCTAGCACTACAGTAGCTGATGTGGTTTTGAAAAAGTGTAGCAGATGTTTTTATAGCTGGAGTTATTTCAAGAGTAATGGTGTTTTCCCAAAAAACATATACTGTACACCACGATGATAAAAATACCAAGAATGATATATAAAACGATAAATGAAAAGACACTAGTTCTGAGTTGCAGTCCCTTGCAAACTGTCATGATTCATTGCTCTTTGTGAGATCTTCAGTGGTCTGTTGCTTTCTCTCATTTGAAATGCCTCCACCATACAATTTAATGTGTTTAATAATGAAATGTCCTAATGATTTTGGAATTCACGGGACACCGTTCATCCATGCAGAATTGTAATGAAATAAAAGATGGGTTTTGTAAAGTCTATAAAGGTGCAATGTTGTCTGGCATCTAAACTCATTGGGATATCCTAATCTCACACCAGTTTGCCCATTCGTTTCCTCTTACAAGCTGGGGTGTCACAGTATCCCCACCCATTCAGATGAACCAGGTGCAATGACAGACAAACCAACAAAGTCGTAAAATTGTAGTCACTGGATACTGTTGTCTTTTAATGTGTCCCCCACTAAGAGACAAACTCTTTAATATGATTCAGTGCAATACATGTGATATTTAATTTGCTTACAGGTAAATGTTCACTCGATGAAGAATCCAGCAAGACCAAATGTATAGATTTGGTTGGTTCTAATATATGAAGAAATGTGAATGTGTGAATGCCGGTTTCTTTGTTTTCAGTATTGTAGCCGAGTTGAGGTTATCCTATTGTTGACCCAACGTGGGAGTTTGAAATTGATTTGTCTGCTTGGGATAAATAGTTAAGTGCTACATATATCTTGGAGTCTGTTGTAACCCATGGTCCAAGAACACGTTCCATGCTATATGTGTTTTAGATGCTTATGGTACTTTCAGACCATGGAGGACACTGTGAATTGCTGGTATGTAACTATCTAATGTATTGTAATATTACTACTTGATTGGAATAAACTGTTACTTTAAACTTTTACATTTGAACTGCAGATCCTCTGTACAGATCCTTGCTTGTTCATTTTCCAGCTAACTCCACAGGTTTTCAAAGGGGTTTAAGTCAGGGGACTGGAGAGACATTGTGTTGTGTAAATACTCAAATCAAAGCAGTGGTTAATGTCTCTGATTCAACAAACTGCTTGTTGACTGAAGTCCTGAGCCTGGTTATAGAGGAGAGTCGTCCCACGGGGTCCCCCTGTTTCCCGGAGCCCTGGGGTTTTATCTTTGCAGAAAAACAACTAAACGATTAACAGAGCTCTTTGGCTTTCTGACCTGGCCCTCTGAACTGGCCCTCTGACCTGTTAATTACTTAGATTCCCCAAGAAACAGCAAGACTCCTTTTATAGACTGTGAGCCATAAACAAAGGGCAGTTCGTTATTTTTCATATATCAAATTAAAGTTTCCACAATTGAAGAAGCATGATTCTGTGGTCAGGGGGATATTTTTGTGTGGATCTGGAGGAAGACTTTGGATCATTGACCTGCAGGAAGATTTTTATTTGAAAAATGTTACAAATGTATTTAAAGTTAGATTTATGTCATCTTTTTTGTGTTAGTGCAATTTTTGGGGGGGAATTTCACAGGGACATTTCACTGTTATTTATTGTACCAAGTTCGCCCCCAAGTTAATCCCAATTGCTAACAAAAGGTGTATTGCGATACTCAGGATTAGTTTCTGACCACGTTGGCTTACAGTATCAAACCTTTATTACGTCATAGTCTCAGGGTCAATCCAGTCATATGGAAGAGAGGGAAACCCAATCCGCCCCTTAAGCTGGGAGACTTTTTTCTGCCACCCTGGCAGGTGTCTTAAAGGCACTCTGTGAATAGTCAATAAATAGGTAGTGACAGTTTGGCATCACCTGACACAGCCAAACATGTCCATATTAGCTTTTTTAGATTTTATTCTGTCCATTGGGGAGCCTGGCTCTACCATTTTAGTGTGGAAAATGCTGTAGAACCAGAGGACCCTTCAAAATGGTACCAAGCATATTCTTTTACATGGAACAACAAACACTTTTTTTCTATAGGAACAGTTTACACCAATGTAAATAATAATTTTAATGCAATGTCCATTGACACTAAAGGAGACATTTACAAGATGAGTGACGCTTATGGTGGACAGTTGGTTCCTGTTCATGGCATTCAAAGTAATTTTCCCAACCTCACCCTATAAAATAAACCAATAACTTTACTTCTGAATTTACTTTGTTCCTTCTCAGTAAAGTAGGTATTAATGTTTCTCTTTTTCCTTTCATAAGATGATGCATAAAATCAAGAAAGGGAAATGGTATTAATGTTTCTCTTTTTCCTTTCATAAGATGATGCATAAAATCAAGATAGGGAAATGGTCTTTAAACATCAACTCAGCCCCTCTTACGCTGGAGCCCCACAAGCCCTCATGTCAATTCATAACAGCTGGAGAGTATAAGAAGACCATTGCAATCGTCAGTTGAAACCAAGGTAGGTTAACCAGAGTGTAGTTGTCATCTCAAAAGCTGCAGCATGAACAAGAACAAAGGTAGTCTATCGCATAAAATTCATCAGAAAGTACTGCAGACCAATAGTGAACTATGAATAACAGAAATGTTAAATGGAACAAACAGTACCTTCTCGTGAATTACTTTGCTAAATTTCCCAAACAAAACACCACTGCAACATTAGACCTTGTCAATTAAACTTGGATGCCACAACATACTTCTTAAATTTGTGCATCACAGAAGTACATCCATATGCTCAACATGTGACCTGTGCTTGTGTATCTTTCATTCTCCATGTGCTCGGCAGCTTTGCATGGCTGTGTGTTCCTGCTGCTGTGGCCCTTCCAGGGCACGACAGAGTCCACAGTGGAGTGTCAGAATCCCGACAGCGCTCGCTGCAGCATCTCCCTGGAGAAACTCCTGGATCGAGCCATCCAACACGCTGAGCTCATTTACCTTGTCTCAGAGGACTCCCTCTCCTTGTTTGTGAGTAGCCCGTTTATTGGAAATGTACATGTTGAAAACGTGTTGCAAGTACAATAATTGCAAATGTTTTGATTCACGGCAAGCTAATTGGTAGTGCATTTTCAGTTTGTGGATACATTTTAGATGTATTAAATTAAACCAGCAGTGGCAAACTGTGACTACTGGATTTTGGTCTTCTGGAGAAAAATAGCAAAATATGTTCAAATGTTACTGATTTTTTTTGTAATTTCATTACTTTATACATCTAAAATTATATCAGGTTCTATTGTTGTTTAAGCATTGCTTTTCAATGATTATTAACACACAAAGACACAAAAGACAAAGGCTTTCCAAAATGTAGTTTGGTCGCAATGGTCGGCCATAGGATACCATTGCATTTTGGGGCTGTTGAGCTGATCCCAATATTTAATGTCAGTTTACTGAGCAGTTCTGATCTTGCACTGATAATGAACGAAATGAAAAACTGAAATCTGTTTCTCACTGTCTCAATCACTAGCTCCAATCACATTTCACAATACTGTTTAAATCAGTAACTATCAATTACCCTGCTAGCTAGGCGACCTTTCTATCCGCATGATGCACGCACATAACCATCTTGAAGCAATGTTCATAAACAGAAAATTGTTGATTGTCAACAGATTAAGGTTTATTCTGTAAGGGTCTCGTTCTGTGTCAGTCTTCATTTTGAGTTCTTTTTTACTTAGTTCTGTCTCTTTCTCTGTGCAGGAGGAGATGTTTATTCCCTTCCATGTTCAGACTCCTTTGACTCGAACAGGACACATGTGCACCACAAGCACCTTATCCATCCCTACCTCTAGAAGTGAGGTCCAAGAAAACTCTGTAAGTGTGCACACAGATGGTGCAGCAATGGCTGTGTACATTATCAGCTGTGGTTTTCACTTCAAAGGAATGACTTTCAATGACTTAATGTGTGTTTGTGTTGACCGGAAGATATAGTTGTTTGATAGTTCCTTTTCTTTTTGGGACCTCACTGTCATTGCAGGACCAGTGGCTTTTGCACTCCATTTTATTCCTAATCAAGTTCTGGATTGATCCTGTAATCAACCTGCAGACTTCATTGAGTCGCTATGACAATGCCCCAATGGCACTGATCAACAAGACCAAGTGGATCTCAGGCAAGCTGATGAACCTGGAGCAAGGAGTTACCATCCTTATTCAAAAGGTGAGCCATTGATCTCATCACTGTTGCATAGGGTTTGCAACACATTGCTTTCATGCAATCCCAATATATATTATTCCTACTTCAAAACTAGACCAGAGACATGGCGAGAGTATACCGTCATAGCACCATCAATGTGTTTTTTCGAGTGCAACACTAGAAACATGAAGAGAAACATCTGCAAATGTTAATGAAGTAATAGCAGAGATTTTCTAGTTTTTTGGAGAACAGACAGAATCGGAATAGGAAAACAGTCTACCTACACATTAATGCTAATGTAGTTATGGTTATGCAAACAAAGCCTAATATAAGTTAAAAGTCGGTTAGATATCTGATGTCCTTGAAATGCACAGAAAATGTACTTTACTGCAGCTGTGCCTTAACAGCTTTGCTTCATAAGAAGCAGAGATTATACAAAGTTAATTTCATTTAGAAGCATTAATTCAGTTGACTTATGACACTATTCAGGTGAGAAGTTTTCCACCATCTCTGGAGCATGGGTATTCATATTAGAACAACAACTGCATGTAGTTTTAGGATTATTAAGAATGTTACTGAATATATATTGGATAACAAAAGTTATTTTGTTGCATCTCTCATCTCAGTGATGTTTCACGGTGAGAAAATAGACTGGAACCCTACAATTACACTGTTTCAAATGGGACTCGTTTTGCAGTCTCACCCACTGTTGCTTGTGGGTCAGTTGTCTCAGTTCATCACTATGAGTTCTTAGAATGCAACTCAGGTTTTGGAGGTTCATAGTGGTTAATTTGGGCTTATTTGTCCCTCACACTTTTGGATATACAAGAAGGATTGCAATACAGTATTCTCTCTGTCTCTCCAAGCAGCGGTTTTGGTTTGTTTTAAAAGCATTTTTGCACCATACAGTCTTTAAATTTGTTCATAAATATGCCCAGGAATAGATTTATTTACACACTACATACATTTTTAACAGGCAAGCACATGGTAATTTTCAGGTTTTCGTACTTCCATGGAATGTTGGGGAATAATGTGGAGTAAGGCTTTTTTCTAAACTCCATCGCAATACAGACAGGGAAATCAGCAGTGTGTTTTGTCCCCTACATTTACAGAACTAAATGTCAAGATGCATCATTCTACATGGTTTAAAAAAATCAGGCCATTGGCCAAGTATTGTGGCATAATGTTTGATGCATGCATGGACTGACAGAAAACAATCCACATTATATTCCATTTAGATTCCAGTATCCTTCCTTTACAGTAAATTGTTTGGGGCAACTCCTAAAAACACAAGCTGAGATTTGACCAGATGTGCAGTTGTTAATATTGTAGGATATCTAGCCCACATTTTCCGTAGTGGAAGCACATGTTTTTCATAAGGCTGCAGAATAGTTTTCAGTAATAAAACAATTCTCAGCAGTAGTTTTCAGTAAAATAAAATAATAAGAGTACACGCATTTGAGGTTAGAGAATCACATTGATTTTGCTAGCTCATTTGAAATGAATTTTCAGCTAGCTAATAGCAAGCTAGTTGTACTCTCTGTGTGTCTTGTTTTTATACAGACCTATTCTATCTATTCTATCAATCCAAACATACAAATATGGTCAAATGGACTACCAACACATGTTGGTGGGGTACAGAAGCTAAAACGTGAATTTTGGAATCTCGTAGGGGTAATAAGACTCCGTCAGGCAGTGTTGCCAGATTTGATAGACTGTAAACCAACCAGTCACCCGCATACTAAAGAAAATTATCACCAGAACCTATACAACCCTATCTGTTAATCAGCTTGCCCAATCCCATTTTTGCCTGCACACTGTAATTAAAAATAGTCCAATTGTATGGGAAACTTCCCCGTCTGGCAACACTGCTGTCGGGAAGGGCTGCAAGACTCCCACCACCTCTACCTTCCCACAGCTATGTGTGTATCTGTTTAGCACCCTGGAGGACACACAATTACACTCTGGTGTATGTGTTTAGAACACTGGTGGGCCCCCCAAGGGTCCCGCCCTGCGTTGCAAAAACTGAGATAAGCCTATATAAAACAAAATACTAAATGAAAAAGCTAAATACTTTGAGGGAGAGAACTCCGCCTGTTGGGAGCCCCAGAGTTTCGACTGCCAGGCAAAGGATGTCTGGGAAGTAGTGTGCATAACAGATTTCCCTGTCCTTCCAGTCGAGGAGCACACTAAATAGTCTAAAGGAGATGGCCTTTGCCTATCATACGTGCAATGATGCTGACAGGTGTGGATAACCGGTAACATTCTCCTAGGCCCAGGCCTCGGGGTGGCCTATTTAGTTGGCTTAAATATAACAGTTTACCATTCATCATTACCATTTATGCATTTTATGGGCCCGAAGTTTGGGTCCTAAACATAAAATGTTGTCCCGGGTACTGGGATTCCTGTCGGTGTGCCTGCTAATGTACATTACGCCGTTACTCCGCTTTCAAAATTGATAATCATTACGTTGTGATAGATGGTAGACATGAGCAATAAAGTTTAATAATAGTTTTGTTTTTCATCAAATTACTTCGAAAAAAGCATCATCAAAAGATATCTGGAAGGACATCATTCCAATATATACGCACAGGTAAATACCGTAATGTGATACCTGGAGACGTGGGTGTACTCTAATTTGTGAACTAGCCTATCAAAAGATTTTTTAATCGTCTGTTCTCCCCACATTTGGAAAATAAATATATTTTTGGTGGTTTTAGTGGATATTGGGCCTGGCAAGGACTCGGTCTCAGGTGTAACCCCGTTTTTTTTTCTGAAATCAGTATTATATTACAGCCAATTACAGGACCCGATTTTATAAGCAAATGCAGCACACTAGTCTTCCCACAGTAAATATACAAACAATACATTGAAAATGTTCAGCATTTGTAACTTATTGATGGCATTCAATTTAGATGTTGAAATTTACATATATATTTATAGAAATATATTTACAAAATCATTTAATCTTGCAGTCACCAATGTACTGTATAACGTACTGTAGCAAACTCGGTAAGACCATCAATCACCTCTCTGAAACAGATATCCCTGTTTGCACACATGTTTTAGAAGCCAAACATCACAGGTTTGAGACACAAAATGCAACGTGTTACGTTTATAGAAAACATATTCAAATTTCCAAAATGTATTGTAAAATGTATCTAGTATGTATTTTCCAATACATTCTCAAATGCATCTAAATTTTTTTTTAATGTATTTAATATGCATTTGGTAATATATTTGTATATGTATTCTAAATGTATACATTTCCTTAAAAGTATACATTTAGTATACGTTTACGAAATGTATACAAAATGTATACGTTTCTTACCTACATTAATTGTTATTTTTTTTTTTTTTTTTATATATCACAAATATTTTTTTTTTAAATTAATAGTTCACATATGGGTTGCATTTCAAAATGATATTTCCCTCCATGCCAAATTAACGGCTCGTTTAATAACTGGGGTGCAATACGCAGTTTATACTGGCTAATCCCATACATAAATTATCTTTTGTGGCAAAAGAGGATTACAGCTAATTGGCCATTAATGAAGGATATTGATACAGTTAAACTGGCCAACGTTTCTTACCTCCACAAGTTTACCTCCACAACAAATAGTGTCTATCAACTGTATGGCGCAACCACTACGCCACGGCATTACACGTTTTAGCAGTCGCTAAATACCATTGATCATTGTGTTAAACTTTCTACATTTCTTATTAAATGTACCTCCATCATAGCCTCTATGAATTGTATGGCTTTTGCCACTGGCCGTTTTAACAGCTTATTAGCCAGTAATAGGCTTACTATTATCTACTATCTTCCTAGGAATATTCATAAGACTTGAGCAATTGCTAGCAAGACTGAAGATTAACTTTCCCATGCCAGAAACAGTCGCAATATAACCGTATACAGTATTAGTTAAGGCTTACTACAACATAACTTGTATGTTGTTGCAAGCAAATGTGTTTGTCTATCCTGACCCAAAACGCATGCATGGAAGTGTACTTCGAAAATTCCCCAGAAACAGTTGTAATATATCTGTTAACTGTTTTATTTCAGACACTCTATAATGTAGATACTAATGGTTTTAGCCTGCAAAGTTTTCATCTCTATGGAATAGTTGCGTACTTCGCTTTGCCTGTGAGGAGTTCCAAACACGGTACCTATAGTGTGCAGTTCCGCTTCGCTAACCACTACGCTATTTAACAAGGGGTAATCAGTCAGTCAGTCACTCACTCACTCAGTAAGAGATATTCGCTCTTCTTAGCCAGCTCCGCATACACGGTCCGACAATAAGTGCAGGAACTGACAAGTTGCACATTAGACTATGTTCTTGGAAATGTTGTTAATGTGTTAATTAGGCTTGCCTGAAAAGGACTAGGAACACTGTTTGCCTAAAAGTTTAAGTACCATTCCGGCCGATGTCAAGGATTGTTATTACTCATAAATATTAACAGTCACAATTAAAGTTTGGACTAAAATGTAACTAGAACTTTTGTTTACCATAAATTGATTACTGTTTTCATCATTGTGACAAAAACTAGACAAAATCAGTATAAAAAAATTCAATAAATGTGTCTAAAACAGAAAGATATTTTAGTTAAACTTACTAAAACTGGACAAAATTAAGTGAGCAACATCTATGCCAGGTTGTCCTTTGTGTTAACAATGATATTTATAGGCTACATATGACTGTCTGTTAATTGTTCTGAAGCAATTGTGCTTTTGTATTTTAAACTTTTTTTATTTCTCTTTTCCATGACTGAATATGTATAGTTTAAGGTAGACAGCCACCAGTTTATTGACGTAGGAGGCAGTGGTATAAGCTAATAGATGGCGATACATTTATGAGGGGATTGGGGAGGGGTCTCAAGCTCCAGGGAGGCCTCTGCAAAGTCTGGGCTGCCATTGATTAGAGCCCTCTATCCTTGTGATATGTGTACTCTGTCACCAATGCCAATGCATCTGTGTCATAAACTTTTCTCACAAATTCAACCTATTTGTGAGAAGCATACATTTTGAAAGCAAGGCTTATTAAATGAATTTCAGTTGGTTTACATTTGGATGAGTTGATGTCAATTTCAAAACTAATTAAGATATTTTTTTTGTTTCTTGAAGATGCTGGGTGAGGGTGCCATCAGGCTGGACCAGAGCAACGAGAGTCTGGCAGACTACCCTGTGCATTCTGACATGTTAGAGTCTGTGCTTAGAGACTACACATTATTGGCCTGCTTTAAAAAAGACACCCACAAAATGGAGACATTCCTCAAGCTCCTCAAGTGCCGGCGTACAGGTGGCCTGGGCTGCTCTTTTTTATAGCGTAGTCCCTCCGGTATGCAGTTGGGTGAAGTTGCCTCTAGACATTGACCTTGGGTCAGTTGTGAATTCTCAAAAGATACATGTAGCTGATCCTAGATCTATACCTAGGGGAAGCATCACCCTGGGCGCGGTCTCCACAGGCATTGTACTCCTCCGGCAGCGTCTTCAGCTGATTTCTGTAGTACCTGTCAACATGCTGAAGCTAAATGTGCATTGTAGGTTTTTGCTACCCATTTATGCTTGCTTGAATCCTTAAATACTAGGAATGGAAATCATTTTGAATACATGCCTAAATACAGTCAACTCATTTGTTGGCACCCTTCAGGAAATTGAGCAAAAGTGAATTCAATTAATAAAAACAAAGTCATATTTTGTCTCAAACATAAGGAGCCGTATATTTACTTCAATACAATTTCTCAAGCAAAATACATTTCTGTGAGTAGTATGTTTTTCAGGAAGAAAAAGGTTTCAGAATTTCTTTGTTTTACTTACATTTTTCATGAAGCCTCCCCTGGAATGGATAACAGCAGAGATCCTCTTCTGTTAATGTCCGACAAGTTTGGCACACAATATTGTAGAGATCTTGGACCACTCCTCCATGCAACACATTTCAAGATCTTGATAGTTTTGAGTTTTTGAGTTTTGAGTTAAAAGACTTGTTGACTGGTCTTTTAATTCAGACCACAGGTTTTCAATTGCATTGCCGTCCACAGACAGATCTGGCCATTGTAAAATATTAATGATGTGGTCCTTTTGTGTTGATGCTGATATATGTCAGAGGTTATAGAGTCTTAATAACCCCAAGATTCCCCTAGACTGCTCAATTCTGAAACTGCAATTCTTTGGTCCATCTTTGCCACCATCATCTTCCTCACCGTTCTTGACAAATTCTTCTTCTGAAACTATTTAATTATTGCACATACTGTGTTAGTGGTATTTTCAATTGTTTATGTATTATTTATATATTTTAATTCATCTGTGTGGGTCAAAAACCATCTGTCTTCTTTCCAGTGAAAGCTCTCTGGTTTTACCCATGGTGATGGATGACAAAGGGATTTTACATGCATGCAACCTCGTATTTATACCCCAGAGGAACAGATGAAAGGGATCAATACAGTTTCTGGAGACTGAAACCAATTAAAAAGCATAGCATTTTATAACAGACATTTTATTTTACTTATTATTTAGGGATGACAATATGTTTGATTACTTGTGTTGTTTATTTTTTGCATTTAATTTGCTCAAATTCATTGAGGATGTCAACTCTTCTTGAGCTGACCACATGTTTCAAAGCATATACATAATGTTAGCGTAATATTTAGTAAATAACCTGCTTTAGATTCTATTGGGTCACTCGGCTCACCACCTGACCAACCAGTCCGACCCACTCCTCATCACCTGAGTGCTAGTCACCTGTGTTTTTGCCACCTGTATTCACTCAGTCACCCTATTTATTCTGTTTTGTTTCCGCCTTTCAGTTGTGAGGTATTGTTTGTTTCATGCAACATACTAAACCTGTTTTAAGATTCCAAGTTTATAGTCCGTGTACCAGACCATTAGCTTGCTCCTTGGTTTGACCACCTCTCTTAGCCTAGCCCTTCTTGTATCTTTGCCTTTGCTATATTAGCCTTACTGTGTACCGAGTTATATGCCTGGCCTTTGACTCTCTTTTAATAAATCTAAGATCGCTCTGCACTTCGATGCACAACCCGTTCCTGTGAATTCCTGACAATTTGAGAAAATATCTATAATTTGTTTTTCCAATTTAACTTGAACTTAATTTGCTCAACATGTTTCAATTACACTTGTATTTATAAATGGGAAGCGCTTAGAACAGAACATAAAAACAAGAAAGGCTAACTCACTATTTCATAAATTAGTCGAGCTGATTAATTTCTGAGGACCCGGTATAAGAAGGAAATTAATACACTTGAACAACTCTGTTTCAAGAAAGTTGGGACATTGCCTAAAATGTAGATAAAAACAGAATGCAATGATGTGCAAATAATTTAAACCCTATATTCAATAGAAAATGTTACAAAGACAACATATCAAATGTAGAAACTGAGACATTTTATCATTTCTTAAAAAATATATGCCCGCTTTGAATTTTAAGCCAGCAACACATTTCAAAAATGTTGGGACAGAGGCAACAAAAGACCGGATAGTTTTTTAATACTAAAAAACTAAACTTGGTAGAATGTTACACAACTAATTAGATCTATTGGCAACAGGTCAGTAACATGATTGGGTATTTAAAGATAATTCCAAAGAGGATGGGTTTGTCAGAAGGATGGGGAGAGGTTCACCAATCTGTGAAAGACTGCACAGGCAAATAGTGCAACACCTTAATAATTATTTTACTCAATTCAAAATTGCGAAGTGTTTGGGGATACTATCATCTATGGTACATTATATCATTAAATGATTCAGGGAATCCAGAGAAATCTTTGTATGCAAAGGACAAAAATCTAATACTGAATAGGGAATCATTATTTGATGGCCTTGATCTTTGGGCCTTCAGGCATCACTGCATTAAAAACCGACACAATTCTGTCGTGGACATCACTGCATGGGCTCAGGAATTCTTCAGAAAACCATTATCTGTGAACACAGTACATCGCTGCATCCACAAAGGCAAGGTAAACCTATACTATGCAGAAGACGAAACCATATATAAACAAGATCCAGAACTACCACCACCTTCTCTGGTCCCAAGATCATTTAAGATGTACTGAGGCAAACTGGTAAACTGTTGAACAATATATATACAGTGTTTGAGAAGAAACATGCTGCCAATCCAGATTATGTCTTTTTCAGGGAAGATCTTGCTTATTTCAGCAGGACAATGCCAAACCACATTCTTCACATATTCTGCACAGCATGGCTCCACAGCGCAAGTGTCTGGGTGATAAACTGGCCTGCTTGCAGTCCAGACGTCAATATTTTTAAACATTTGGCACATTATTAAATGAGAAATATGACAAAAGAATACCAGAACTGTTGAGCATCTGAAATCCTATATCAAACAAGAATGGGAATACATTTCATTTAAAAAATTACAGCAACTGATATCCATTCCTAAATTAGTATTTAAAAATGGGCATGTATTTCGCAAACAACAATAAAATATCTGTTTTAACATTTGATTTCTTGCCTTTGTACACTTTTCATTTAAATATTGGGATAAATAAATGATAAATGATTTGCACATCACTGCATTCATTTTTATTGCAGGGTCACAACTTTTTTAGAAAGTGTGTAATATTTGATTTCAGTGATGTTCTGTTGTATAGTTTCTTTACTTGGTTGTAGCTCCTGCACAATGATATTTTAAATTGAATTACTTTGAGTTATTTTTATAAATCCATGCATTAGGTTTGTTCATCTAGTAAATTTCTATTTACCAAAGACACCAAGTATTTTCTTCTACCTCACTCTGCCACTAGTGAGCACTGGTGTTCTATCACAATTCAGGGCTGAGAAGAAGAGAGGAAGAACAGAGAAAGGAGTTGTTTTTAGCCGAACAGTGACATGGGGAGTTGAGAAAATGTTGCAGTTTCAAAGCAAGTTTGCTGCAATTCTACAGAAAATGTGTTATTTATTCTTCCTTTAATTCACTGTGGTGGCCGTGATTGACCTTGTTTGTCAACAATAACATTTTAATAAATATAATATCAATATTACATAATGTACCTAATACATTTTTTTTACTGTATTCATTTGGATGTTGTCATTAACAGGAAACCACTTTATTTTTATTTTGTCATGTGTGTTTAACGCTGTATTCATGTTATCAAAATTACGGCACCAAAGCAGCCACAGCATTGCATGTTACAAGAGACTGTTTCTATTTCATTTAGTGATAGAGTGGGAAATGTTCTTACTCTTACACTGAAATGTTAATGTGGAGGAAAGTGAGCAAAATAAACAGCTCCAAACTTGATTTAGGAGAATCTTGTAAAAACCATGGGTGGTCAGTCCTAATTTTAGGACCCCAAATTTCTGGGTTTTTCACAAATGGTTTTAGCCCTAAAACCAGCTCCTAAATCTGTGAAAAGTTAGGAGTAGTTAAGAGTACTCCAAAGTCGCTAAGACCATATCAGAAATGATCCTAAAATGGCTATTACCTGCAATCTGCCTCGTAATCAGCCCTATTATGCTGGTTTCTCAGTGCTCAAGGACATTGTCCACCACTGAGGCATTGGGCGAGCCTCCTAATAAATGCAATAAATGTTTTGAATAATAAATCCCATGTTAATATTACCTGCAATTACATGTATAGCAAGGATAATTTATGTAAAAAATGTATAGGCTAAATACATTGACTGATCGAGTATAAAACATTGCGGTCTAGTGTAGTTGACCTAATTTTCTATAACCTGTGGTTATTGTATGTATCTCTGCCCTTGCCTGAGTCTGCAAAAAAACAGTATTAATTCGCAAGCACATATTTTCCTATGCATCTTTTTTAGTTTTTAGAAGTTATCACAACTTCCTTTCATGCACAATTTGTCCAAGAAAGCTGTTCTTGCGTCCAGTCTGTTTTTTCTGTTCGTTTGCACAATGTAGTGTCAAACATCTTACTGACAGCCATGGTTGTTCTTGTCTGATTTGTTTGAATATCTTTATTTCAATATGGCAACATGTGTAACAGTATTGCTATGATACATTCACTGACAAAGACCCATCCCCTATCAGCCAATCACTGTGGGCTTAGTAAGCTTGTTCATGGAACATAACATCATCCATCAACCCTGCCCATTCTCTTAGCTAAACGTTTCTCCTCATTCCTTAGTAAAAGTTGGTGAATAGGTTTTAACTGAAAATTCTTAGCTAGGAAAATTTAGTGCTGTTTGGGAGGCCTCTTAGTGGTAAGATAAACTTTTTTTGTGAATATGGCCCCAGGTGTATAGAGAAAAGAGGGCCAATAACCGAGCCTTGGGGAACACCAGCAGTAAGAGGCTGCGTGGCAGACACCTTTGCCCTCCACATCACCTGGTAGAAGGGGCCTGCCAGGTGAGTAGCAATCCAATACCTTGCAGAGCCTGAAAGAAGGAAGGTATGGTTCACAGTGCCATAGGCAAGGGGATATATAAAGGAGGATGAGCACAAAGAAGAGTTAACCAGGGCACGGTCTCATAGAGAGCAGTAGGGTCTCCGATACCCACATTTTGGCCTTGGTTCGAGGTACCAGCTCTGGTACCTCTGTATCAATACTAAATCGATACTTCAGCAACAAATAAAACACCATATATGCCAGATGAAATTAAACATGTGAATATTTTTAGCATTCTGTTTCATACAAATATGATTACATTCAAAGATGAGACATGTTTGAATAATGATGTGTCACAAATTAAATCATATGCATTTGGAACAACATGTGGTTGAGTAAACAGCTAAATGATTTTTTTGTACATGTTGTCATTTATGTCGTAAGCCATTTAACGCCAGGTTCACTTCACACCTCCTTAATGTCTGCGAACACGTTTTCTCATGCTGCTCACTGAGAATGTGTGTGAACCTTGCATGAGGGTTAAAAATGGAAAACTTATATTTGGTATTATTATAACAAGGCAGTAATCTTGACACTTAAATTGAAATGTTTATCATACTGACCTGTCGGTATCTAAATTCCGTGTATTACTCGGGATGAGCCAGGGACTGATGTTTAGCCACCTTAGACGCATTCTGTTCTGAGGCAACACACGTCTTCAAGCATCTTTTGAAAACTGGTGAATTTAAGTCTGTTGGTTCTCCTTTTTCGTTTGACTTGTATGCAAAATAGTGCCAGATTTTGCTCTTACCGCTCTGCTTGAGAATTAGTTGTAGAATGCTCATCATTTATCCAAGCTGTTAAGTGCCAAATGTTCTCATAGCCTGAACTGCCGTTGGTGTCTACCAATCTTGCCCTTCATTCACACATAAGTGGTGAAATCGCTTGCCGCACCTTTGCGGTTTTGACCAAAAAATACTTACTTTAAGCTGGCAAATGTAGCCTATTGCATTCAAGGAAAAAGGCAGGCCCAACATAAACACAACAGTAGTAATTTCTGTTCATTAAAAAGAAAACACGGCATTTGAGCAGATTTCTCTGCTATATCCTACTAGCAATTCAAGAAAACCATGACAGCCCCACAGAAACGATTCATTAACGAAAATGGGTGCATGCCAGTTGTTATGAAAAAAACTTTATTTTTGGTTGATAGCAATAGCTAGCACTACTAAATACATATTAGGCACTAACTGATTGAGGTTAATTATCAGACCGAGACTAAGCAATACTTGATTATGCTATTTTGTTTAATGAATTACCTTGATGGAGCTTGAGTGTGACGTTACAGATTTCCTCCAGTTCTTGTACTAGTAAAAATAGCTGTTCGTCCAACATGTTGGTTAGGTTATGGATTATTCAGTATTGTAGTACCTCCTACAAGCTTCCCTTTTGGTTTTCCGCTGTGCTCTGATTGGCTTTCCACAATGGAGAAGGAAAAAAATAGAACACTGCTTTATTTTTTCCCGACTGTCGTTCCGCCATGGCCAGCTCTGCCGTCCCGCTTCAAGGAGCGGGTGGGAAGCCTTTTTTGAATGGCTAGCAATTGAGCGCTTCTGCTTTCAGAAACGGCATGCCGGTTATGTGTGAATGAAGGCAAGGCTGAACAGCTCCCTCTTGTCTTGTGGTACCGAAAATAGAAGAAATATGATATACATTTTTTTGGTAACAAGGATTATCAATATTTCTGGTAAACCACGCAACCCTAGAGAGCAGTCTTTGTGATGTTGGCCGTTTTGAATCCTGACTGGTTAGGGTTGAGGAGATTATTCTGAGAGGCAGAAAGAGAGTTGGGTGAAGTAGTTTTTAACATATTTTTGCATATTCTGTTCTTCTTTTACTGTTGCCCAGAACTGTTTTTCTGGGGGCCTTTTATCCTCCCCCAATGAGGCCTGACTAAGAGAATGTGTTCCCTGTAATGGTTTGGCAGCCAAAGTACAATACGGGCCCATTTTTTCGGTCCAAGGCCAGGTGGTTCTTCCTGGGGTGTTAGCTGAATGCTGATACAAGAGAGCATGAACCCACAATATAAATCATGAATTTATGGAATTTAATGATATACCTGTAACCTTATGAATTGATTTAGGACATGATCAAATAAATAAAAATTACATGATTTATATTTTAATATACTGTATACTTTCATGCTCATGTTTGATATTTCATAGGAATTGGCTACTGAGTTTCTATTACACAGTGCAAATGAAACACTATCATATTTCTTATAACTACTTTTCTCCAACACAAAACACTTTGCAAACGAACACAAAAAACTAGATATGATATAGTGTTAACTTTTGTATTATATAGTGTTTTGATATTTTATTCTGGACTTACAGTGTGGAAATGCTGGATGTAGAAGGTGATCATCTTTGATAATTATAAAATCTAATGAATAAATATATGAAATACAGGAGACTGCAGTGACTATTGCTGGTCTCTCTTCTCTTAGTCGACAACCTTTAAGTACCATCCTTACCTCTCATTCTCCTCAGAACTTGAATGAAACAGTGTGTGTTGTAATCAAAGTCATTTATTTGGATAGTTGTCCTAAGTTAGACTTCTAGGTACCTAAGACTGTATGTACAGTCAGCCCTGACTTTATAGTTCTACCTATGGGTAGGCAGCTTCCACTCAGCCCAGTCAAACTAGCCAAGCTAGGACCGTAGGTCCTAGTGCATGTTTTAAAAAATGTGAACGCTTCCTTTTTAAGACAATTTAAAACAACTCCATGTAGTGGTAAATGTCATTATGAAACACTAATCAGTTCAAAGACAGGTGAAAATATGCAAAATAGTCAAGGCATTGTATTTTTTCCTTCTTTAATTAATACACTCAGCCCTGTCAAACTAGCCAAGCTAGGACAGTAGGTCCTAGTGCTTGTTTTAAAAAATGTGAACGCTTCCTTTTTTAAGACAATTTAAAACAACTCCATGTAGTGGTAAATGTCATTATTAAACACTAATCAGTTCAAAGACAGGTGAAAGTATGCAAAATAATCAAGGCATTGTATTTTTTCCTTCTTTAATTAATCTAACCAAGGATGCTGCGTTCCCTGAGAATAAATGATAAAATGGTAGAAAATAATATATCTAAATAAGTAAATTAGTAACAGTGCAATTGGCAGCTATTCACAGTGTTGTAAATGAAGGAATGATGAACAGTATCTGGTGTGGTAGACCTACATAAGATGTACTTTGCCTTTTCAGAATAAAAAAATACTTCTAAAAGAAAGTTCTACTCTATTGTTATTCCTCAATCCCTGACATATTTGATTAAAACAGGCTCAGGTCATAAGCTTTTCATGAATACCCCCTGTGCTATACTCAGTCTCTCCTTAATGGCATGACCAAATCTTGCATTAATAGCTACTGTAGCTAGTACACAAGTTACTGTTTGTATGTGACAAAGGTGCTTTGATTGTAATTAGCTGTTCTTAACTAACAGCTTAACTCATAGTTTAAGTCTGACAAACAAACCCCTGAACAATTAGCTACATAATTTTTCAGCGCCACTGTTTATTTTGTAATGATTATAATTTCCAATGGTCATTGATTTTTTGTCTTTTTCATAAATTATACAGTCCCCTCCAAATGTATTGGAACGGTAAGGCAAATTCCTTTGTCTTTGTTGTTCACTGAAGGGTTTAAAATCAAAAGATGAGTATGAGACATGAGTTCAGAATGGCAGCTTTCATTTCCTGGTTTTTACATCTTGATGTGTTAAACAACTCAGGACATACCACCCTTTGTTTGAACCCACCCATTTTTCAAGTGAGCAAAAGTATTGGAACATGTGACTGACAGATGTTTCTTGTTGCCCAGGTGTTGCCTTTTAGGGTGAATGTTCAAACATTAAATAGCTCTGCATGACTGACTGCAAGTTTCCATCCTTGGTTTAAACCTGTAAAGACTGCATTTCTTGTTAAAGAGGATGAACCAACATGACCAGAGAGCTGCCTATGGGAGAAAAGCAAGCCATTTTCAAGCTGAGAAAAGAAGGAAAATCAACCAGAGCCATTGGACAAACATTGGGCATGGCAAGCACAACAATTTTGAATGTCCTGAAAAAGAAATAAACTACTAGTTGACTGAGCAACCGATATCGAACAGGTCGGACAAGGAAAACAACAGTAGTTGATGACAAAAATATTGTGAGAAAAAAAACCAAAAAACAGTAAGTGACAACACAAACAACCTCCACAGTGCAGGGGTGAAGGTATCACAATCCACTGTTCAAAGAAGACTCAGAGAGCAGAATTATAGAGGCCACACCACAAGATGCAAACCACTCATCAGCAGTAAGAATCGGAGGGCCAGATTGAAATTTGCAAAGAAGTACTGGAACATAATCTTATGGACTGATGAGGCCAAGATTAATCTCTACCAAAGTGATGGAAAGTGTGGAGAAAGGAACTGCTCATGATCCAAAGCATACAAGCTCATTTGTGAAGCATGGTCATGGCTTGGGCATGCATGGCTGCTTCTGGAGCAGGCTCATTAATATTTATTTATGATGTAACTGATGATGGTAGCAGCAGAATGAATTCAGAAGTGTACAGAAAAAATTTGTCTGCTAATTTACGGAGAAATGCATTGAAACTAATCGGGAGGATGTTTATCATGCAGCAGGACAATGACCCAAAGAACATTGTCAACCAAACAAAGGACTTCATCGGGGGTAAAAGTGGAAGGTTTTAGACTGGCCAAGTCAGTCACCTGACCTTAACCCAATACAGCATTCATTTCACCTCCTTAAGAGGAGATTGAAGCGAGAAACATCCCGAAACAGACAAGAACTGAAAGAAGCTGTGGTAAATGCCTGGATTAGCATCACAAATGAAGAATGCAACAGTTTGGTGATGTCGATGGGTAGCAGGCAGTTATTGCCACCAAATATTGAATGTTATTTACTTTAAGATTATTTGTTCCTTTACTTTTGCCCATCTAAAAATGCTGTGGTCTAATGCAAACGGCGATATGTCCTATGTCGTTGAACACATCTAGACGTGAATACCAGCAAATGAAAGCTGAAATTCTGAACTCTTGTCTTATACTCATCTTTTGTTGAACCCAAATGTCTTCAGTGACCAACAAAAACAAAGGAATTTGCCTTGCCGGTCCAATGCTTTTGTAGGGGACTGTATATGTGTCTTCTGTTAAACTATCATTTTTTGTGTTTACCATCTCAAAACAACAAAAAGGCTGATGCAAAGTCTGTCCAAAGCCTTCTGAAGCCAAATACAGCAAAGCCAAATAAAACTAAATGAGGATTTGCACCATTTTCAAGGTGCACTATAAGTGTAGGCTCACTGGGTTTTGCATGTTGGACTACCAGTTTATCGTCTACGTCTCTGTATGAGCCCTGATCACTAAGTGAGCCTTCTGACATCCTTATCGCACTGACCCTTGATAGAGAAGATCGAACAACTCTCAGGAATAAGTGTTTAATCCAAATCTCTGTTTGCCCTTATGCAAGGCTGCTGTCTCTCTGTGGTTTACAGTGGAAACCATCAGTTTCACCCTTTTTCTTCCAGCTCACATTTTTGTGATATCCACTGTGTCTTGAATGTCAATCACCTCAAATCCGGGGTTTTCAATACCCTGCTTGTGGTGTTTGTTTTGGTTATTGTTTTTGTTGTGCTGGCCTGGCTCACTGTGAAAACAACGGACACAGTGTGGGGTTGTCACACGCACAGTTCTGGAGAAGTTGGAGAAGTCCACTTGGTACTTGCCCTTCTGGGTGCGTGAAATGATAGGTAGGAAGCTGTATCCCCACTGGACCTCCTGGGGGATGAAGGATGTTCGTACTTGGCATGTGGAACTGGTGGACTCAGCCGTCCCATCCAGAAAGACTACCAGCTCAAAGTCCTGCTGTTGGAGGTTGTCCTCTGACATCTCATAGAATGGACTGGCCGTGTCAATGACATGGTACAAGGTCAGTGGGCAGACAAAAAACAAGTTGTCCTTACCAACATCCACTGCAAAATCAATGCCTACCTGGTCCAGAATTATAGTTTCACCATCTGGTGTCACGGTTGTCCTAAGCAGCTTGCCGTATATTTGACTCCTGATGAGCAAGGTCTTACGGAGGTTAGCCACTCTGATAAGCAGGCACAGACTGCCCTTCTTCAGACAGATGACAGCTGTGTCACTGAAGGTGACTGTCTTTGCCCTCTTCTTAGGAAGGGAGATCTTGGCCAGGATCAGCCCACACATGAAGCAGTTGATAAAGACCCCAATAAGAGATTGGATGATGATGAGGGCAACAGTTCCACGGCAGTGCCCAGTGAGTGCCCGTCCACCATAGCCGATGGTAGTCTGAGTTTCTAAGGAGTAAAGGAAAGCTGTGGTGAGCCCATTGACATTGTCTATACACCAGACGTGGTCATCTGTGCGATTCTGTTCAATCAGATCCCCATTGCTCTTCGCAATCCAGTACCAGAAAAGACTGAAGAAGAACCAGCTGCCAATATAGGAGGCGACAAAAAGGAGAAGAACAAAACGCCAGCGGATCTCCACAACCGTTGTCCAGAAGTCCAACAGGAACGAAAAGTGGTTGTGGTACTCGAAATTACCAAACTCAATGTTGCAGTGGCCATCTTTGGTCACCAGCCGGGTCCGGCGGATTCTGCGCTCTGTCAGATGGTCATGGATGTGCCTTTGGACGAACTGGAACATCCTGGGGCTTTGGAAGGAAAGAAAACACTGGGAGTTATAAACCACCATATAGAAACTACAGTGGGGTAAAGAGGGCAAGGCAGACTTCACTTTTATATTCAGCTAGTTGATTAGCAAAATAGCTATAAAATACAACCTTCTATTTTCGACCACTGTCTCCAATTAGCAGCAACCTTACTATTTCGTTAAATTACTTAAGAATTATAGAGAATTAAGAGTTGGATTTCCCTTTTATTTGTATTCCAAATGACAGATCTTACTCTACGAATTGTCTGCTAGAAAGTTGTAAGTATCTTTTATTTTGATATTACATGACGTTTGGTCTGTCGCACATGTCAAATTTCATGATATAAAACAATTTCCATAAATTGCACTTTTAAAATTAAAATGATTTAAAAATTGCTTTGGGATAGCTGATATACCATATTTAATAGCAAAATGTACTTCTGTTTTTCAGTGCACAAAAAATTCTAACTTGAGAGGATTTAGTTCTCCAAACGCTCGACATGGCCAATAATGACAGTGATTGATAATAGGGGGACGTTAAGTATATGTTTCAGCGGAACGTTTGTATATTACATTGTCTTGCTTTAAATTGTTTAAGAACTTTATTTGTATTATATAAAAAATCTTAACACTACTTTCAGAAATAGAAGTGTATCTCTGATATTACAAACTTTATTCCCAACAGGACATATTACAATTGAATTAGTTACATGTGGACTATAAACAGCACATTGAGTTCTATTTGAATGGTTTTCAGTGCCTCAGGATATTAAATTGTTGATAAAACAAACATTTCAGATTTTAAACTTACCCTACATACAGGTGTTTACATTTCCGGTTTTAATTGTTCTCCTGTTGTTATGTAATTGATTCAACTTATCCCTGGCAGTACTTCCACCAACTAGAAACTAGACAATAGCAATGCCAAAGCCCTTTACACATTCTGTCTTAAGTAACTACGGCAACGTCCCTCTGAGTAACTGTAACAGCCATTCATCCTCTAGTCAATCAGGAGCCACTTTTTCTGCCATTATTTGTGCCTCCTCTCCCATAGGACCAACATAAATAAGAACATTTTAAAATATCATTAAAAATCCCTGAACAAAAAATATTACAGTCACACTGTCAGCCAGTCTATTTAAAACAACGAGAAATCCACTACACGTACCTGCTAAGTGAAACCATAGGCTAAACTGCAGAGACAGGATCAGTTTGGGAACCCACACTCATTCTCCAAGCGAGTTGCCATGAAGGCGTTGCAAAGGTTTTAATCCACAATGAAATGTTCTAATCCCAGCCACATGCCATGGTGTACACAGCCCTCACACAGACAGACAAGAGAGGCAGGTCGGAATGTTCCTACAGTGCGTCACTATATAGCCTTATTAGACCCCCCATCAACACCCCATCGCCCAGCACATCCACCCACTCTATCCCCAGCCAGGGTGTCATGGTTGGCTGTGGCCCACCCTGACATGGATGCCAATTCTACATCGTCTCCTCTACCACCACCAAAACATGTGAAGGCTAAACTACCTCGCAGCACCCATGCTGTTTGTGTCTCCCCGAGTACATTTGGGCTTTGGGTTGAAGGCCACACAAAGAAATCACGTTTCCCCTTTTCTTTTACTGGTCCCCAGACACCCCTCCCCCTCAAAAAATCAGACCTCTTAGTATTTGCATTACAATGAATTATGCTGGAGTGGCACAGAGCAGTGGGCCATATTCTGGTGGCAGAAAGAGTTTGAAAGAGAAAATGTCTCTCTACTGGCTTAAATAAGAGCACCTCAGAACAAGGACTGCCATGATGACTAGTTGAATATAAATTGGGGGGAAGGGGCAACAGAGAGTGGAGTCACAAGATGTCTGATGCTGAGAGCAATACAGTCAATGTAAGTAAGAACATTTATATAAAAACATGGTTGTACTACAAACTCCTCTTGTTTTTTACTATGCATGAAAATATAGAATTTTGAAAACATAGTCAGTCCAATCCTCGTCTCTTACGAGTGTAGCTCTACAATGAAGTGCATTGTTTAATATTTTAAATTGGGAAGACACAAGGAATGCACACTGAGCAAGTGTTCAGGGACCTGGTGGCAGAGGAGGGCAGTCAGAAGCTAACAAAAACCATCTCCTGGCTGTCTTCTGCACCCTCCATCTCCAGGCTGTCTTCTGCACCCTCCATCTCCTGGCTGTCTTCTGCACCCTCCATCTCCTGGCTGTCTTCTGCACCCTCCATCTCCTGGCTGTCTTCTGCACCCTCCATCTCCTGGCTGTCTTCTGCACCCTCCATCTCCTGGCTGTCTTCTGCACCCTCCATCTCCTGGCTGTCTTCTGCGCCCTCCATCTCCTGGCTGTCTTCTGCACCCTCCATCTCCTGGCTGTCTTCTGC
>JACXGJ010009014.1:0-25484 GCA_016801105.1 Esox niger
TCTCGCCTTGTATTTACCTTAATGCTGTCCCTGGGTCCGGCTGAGAAGAGATGGAGGCTCTTCAAGGTGTCGTCGATCAGCCACTGCCAACCAGCTGAAATACAGATATACAGGATTTAGCCTAATATAACATACTCTCACCGGACACTTTATTAGGTACACCCATCTAGTATTCAGTAAGACCCCCTTCAAACCCTCTATCCACATCATGGTTCGATACGTTGTGAATTCAGTAATGCCCTTCTGCAAACCAATTTTTTTAAAGAGTGATTATTTGAGTATTTGTGGCCTTTTCGTCAGCTCGAACTAGTCTGGCCATTCTAATCTGACCTGTCTATTTACAAGGTGTTTTCAGCCAGAGAACGTCATTCTCTGTGACCTGGAGAGACTGTAGTGTGAACATCCTCGGTCATGAGCGGCATCTGGGATGCTGGACCCCCCCCATCTCATACAAACTAACTACGTTAAAGTTGCTAGATCGGACGTGTTCACCGTTCAAATGTGTGGCCGAACAACGACCACACCTCTGGACCATGTCTGCATCCATTAATATCAAGTGGCCATTTGAGTTTGAACAGGCATTTTTTATCCATCAGTTATCACCAGCCAGCTGAAATCCACAGACTTTCTTTACAATACATAGTCTTTCCGCCAACAGCAAACTGCCAAACGACAAGCCACAAACTGTAGCCAAAGACTTGAATAGAGACGGCTTTCGCCTAATGTCCAGCCCAGGACAAAGTGGAACGAAGTACTAAAATCATGCAGTTATGGTCACTGGACAACCAGTAAGCATCACATATTCAAAGATCTCCATTAACAGGCCACTCACTGATGACAGGGTCGTCTTTGGAAGGCAACTTGGACACAGACATTTTCTCGATAAGAGCACACATCGCAGGCCTCATCAGCTCACCGCCGAAGCCCCTGTGCGGACCGGAGACAGGACGGTTTATAAGACGACAAACTGAAACAAGTTGGGGTCACACTAGAAACAGTATCTTATATATTAAAGGTCTTCAAACCTCTCCTGGGGAACCCCAGCCATCTCACGCTTTAATTTAACCCTGTTAAGTTTAACCCTGAACTAGCTCGTTCAACAGGTAAGGCTTGTCAATTAGTTAATAAGTTGATTCAGATGTGCGAGATCTAGGATACATCTAATAGATGGAATGTCTTGGGGGTCCACATGAGGGTTGAAGACCTATGTTATACAACATAAAGGAAAATAAATGACGTGGAGAAAACAGCCTACCTGTACTGCTTTCTGTCCACCAGCTAGAAGACAAACAAACAAAATGACAAGGTTTAGCGATGAGTCGGTTAACAGCAAAGACTCTTGATTTGGAGCTTGGATGGATGGTTAGACAGACAGATAGACAAGATTTGTATTTGGCTGAAACTGACCCCTGGGTTAGGGTTGCAAAATTCTACCACAGCTTCAAGCTTAATTCTTTCCGAACATACAATTGGGATTTCTGAGGGCAGAAGTTGTAGTAGGAATTTTGCAAACCTAAGGCTGAGGAAAAAACCTATAGGTAATGACAGGGAGACTGACCTTCTGGTGAATGCCTTTCAGTGCCTCCACTGAATCTGTAGAAATGAGCTCGGTCACCGGTCTGCACGTAAACAAAGCCACTGCTGTCATTATGGATGTACAGCACCAGTCAAACGTTTGGACGCCGCTACTCATTCAAGGCTATTACTCTCATTTAACCATTTTCCACACTGAACGATAATAGTGAAGACATTAAAACTATGAAGCAAACCATGGAATGGAATCATATGCTAACCAAAATAAGTTAAACAAAACCAAATACATTTCTATTTTTAATTCTTCAAAGTATCCACCATTTGCCTTAATGACAGATTTGCACACTTTTAATATGGTAGAAATAAAGGAATACCCTGCATTGAGTAGATGTTTCCAAACATTTAACACATACTGTTGTATAACCTAAAAACACTGCCTCATTATCCATATGACCTGTCCATAACTCCTGACCCCCATAGTTTCTGTACAGATTGGAAGACCCATGTCAGTACTGTCTTGATCTGATTGGCTAGCTCATCAAGTGGGTTGAAGCGATTGGCTGGAACAAGAGTTAAAGTACACGTACCTGTTGTTCCCACTGGCCAACTTGTACAGAGCATGTCCAATCTCGGCACATGCCAGAATGGCGCCATGGCGACCTTGGAGGTCAATGCCAGTCGCTACAGGCAACAACTGAGGCAAAACTGAAACGAAAGCATCAGCATACAGTTCGGTTAGGAAATATTTGGACACAACACAATTTTCATAATTATATCTCTGTACACCACCACAATTGATTAGAAAGTTCACTACCTATATGCAATTTAAGTGCAGACTTCCAGCTTTATTTATTCATGGTGTTCAACAAAAATATTGTATGAAATGTTTAGAAATTACAACAATTTTCATACACAGTCCCTTATTTCAGCACAAAAAATAGAATTTTTAATACTGCTTGAAGTCTGGAACGCATGGACATCACCAAACGCTGGGTTTCCTCCTTTGTGATGCTTTGCCAGGCCTTTACTGCAGCTGTGTTCTGTTGTTTGTTCACGGTCCTTTCTGCATTAAGTTGTCTTCAGCAAGTGAAATGCATGCTCGATCGGGTTGAGATTATGTGATTGACACGGCCATTGCAGAACATTCCACATAGTTGCTTTAAAAAACTCCTGGGTTGCCGTGGGATATGTTTTGGGTCATTTTCCATCTGTAAAGAATCAACTGCTGAATTTGGCTGAATCTGAGCAAACAATACATCCCTATACACTTCAGAATTCATCCAGCTGCTTCTGTCTTCTGTCACATCAATAAACACTAGTGACCCAGAGCCATTGGAGGCCAAGTATGCCTATGCCATCAGACTGCCTTCACCCTGTTTTACAGATTTCTGAGATACTGATTTGGGGGTTTTCATTAGTTGTCAGTTATAATCATCAAAATTAAAAGGAATGAACACGTGAAATATATCAGTCTGTGTGGAATGACTGTATACATTATACAAGTATCACTTCTTGAATGGAATTACTGAAATAAATCAACTTTTTGATGATATTCTAATTATGTGACCAGCACCTGTATTAAGGTAAACAGCACAAATAAACAGTGTCCAATTGTTTCCAGACCAAACTGTTTAACATTATAATCATTGCAACCCGATCATTGTTTGGGTTGATCAGTTGTCCCTCCTTCTCTTTCTTTAAAAACTACAGTAGGGTGTCAGAACATGCATGTCTTTTTTCATTTTTCTTGTTGTTCCCCCAACAACTAGCTGAGCGGAATTCCTTACTAATCAATTAGGACCTTACATGATCATAAATCACAAGAGAAGATCAAGAACCTGTGAATTCAACAGAAATGCTTTAAACTAGCAAAAGTGAGAACACACACATTACCGCTGGTAAGGACCAAAGAGGGTGAAGTAGCTCACCTGTTGTGGTCATATAATCAGGGGCTTGAGCAGTCAGTTTATGCAACGCCTTTGTAGCAAGCTCACGAATCACTCTGAAACACAACAAAGCAAAATGCTAATGGCGACACTGAATGTTGTCCGCAATGTTCCCACTTCTCCACAGAAATACAGTATGTACTTTACAGGCTGCATGCGGTGCATAGGGCTGTGCCTGATTACCAGAAATATTACACGGCAAAACCGTTTGCAGCATAATCAGTCAGAGATGTAAATATGCAGCGAGGTGGGTTTCATCAGTCTGAAATTCCTCACCCGTCCCAGTGATTGATCTTCATGGATACCAGGTGATCTATCATAGGTCTGGTATATTCAGGGAAACTGGCGATGTACACACTGAAGACAACAAGGCAAGGACATTATTATTCATTAATAATGCATAAGTGGGTGTGGTATATGGTCAAATATTAAATGAGTGGTTTCGGATCGTGAATGCTGATTGGTTGAAATCCATAGTAAATGAGACTGTATACCACAGGTATGATGTCACAAATAATTACTGTTCTAATGCAACCGGTTTATCATAGCATCATAATGCATCTCAAAATAAAGTGGTATAATATATGTTCGCTTAATTTTTTCCAGAGAAATATGTGCCATATATGACATTCCCCTGAGGTGCTTATTGTTTTCATAAAGTAAAATACCTATCATAGCTCTGGTGTAGTCTCAAATACATTAGATATATTGCCTCTCATCCAATCAGGATACAAGGCTGGAACCACCCAGTTTTTGTATTTTGCTACTGCAAGTTTGATTACAACAGAGTTGTACAACATAGAGCCCAGCAGGGGAAACCCCTAAAATGAAGCAGGATCAGTAATGGTGGAAAGAATTAAACAGGCTACAAAAGTCATCAAGTAACCACAGCAATATTTGATAGAGGCACCTAAACACGCTGCGTTTTCATTTTTTAAGGTCACCACCGTCTAAGGTACACAGACTCTTTCTTTCGCTCCTGCAACAACAACCTCTTAGGCGTCATTACCGCCAGTCGAACAGCCTGCAGTGAAGTAGAGCAGTCAAACCCCCAGGCGAGGTTAGAGACTGGCAGGTGGAATGTTTGCTCTGACACAGGATAGATACAACGCCACAGGGCTGGGATGGTGACAATCACATTTGACAGGGCGCGGCAAGGCTGCATCTGCACCCTGTTCCCTGCATACTACTTTTTGAAAAGGCCTCTAAAGGAATAAGACGCCAAAAAGCCACAGTCAAAAGGGACACATGATGTAGGGCGCCGTTTCAATGTAGCCACAGGGTATGGTGACAGTCACATTCTTTAGCATGTCGGGGCTCATTCCTGAGATTGTAATGTCGAAACAAAGAGAGTAAAACTAAACCATCACGATTCAACGTGAAGGTCACCCGCCCTTCCATTGCTACTGTTTTTCAGACACACATGCAGATATATATAAATGTTTTACCAGAAGTGTTTTCATGATAAAAAGACTGCCCCATTCAAACATGGCTGCTATATGGCGCTTCAATTTGTGGTTAGCGTAAAACCAAAATCAGCGTGGTGTAAACTCCCTTCATGTACAAGGAATTTGTCTTATCCATAAAACATTTTTAGACAACTTCATGAGGCAACAGTTAATGCATTAGCTGCATTTACAGCGCATTCTGAAAGCATTCAGGCCCTTTCACGTTCTCAACAATCTACACACAATGTCCAAAATTACAGAGTGAAAACACCTTGAGAAATCTGTGTCAATATATAGAAAAATAAGAACTGAAAAATGTACAGTATTCTGACACTTTGCCATGACGTTCCAAATTGATATCAGATGCATCCTGGGTCCTTTGATCATCCTTGAAAAGTATCTAGAACTTGGATTCTGTGGCAAATTCCATAGACCGAACATGATTTAGAAAGGCACACAACTGTCTACACTCTTCAGAGTGCATGTCAGAGAACAGCCAGGCAATGAAGACCATGGGACTCAGTAGATTGCCAAGAGAGAACTGTGTTGAGTCATAGATCTGGAGAAAGTTATAAAAAAGAATTGCTAAAGCATTGAAAGTTCCCAGGAATACAGTGAACTCAATCACTGTGAAATGGAAAAACCACCAAGACGCTTACTAGAGTAAACAGGCAAGGCCTTGGTCAGGAAGGTGACAACAAACACAATGGCCACAATAACAGAGCTCCAGAAGGACAACCATCTCTGCAGAACGCCATCTGTCAAGACTTCCTGGTCGAGGGTTTGTCAGAAGCCACCCTTGAAGGACTCTAGAGAGCGTCAGAAAAAAAAATCTGGTCTGATTAAACCAAAATTGATCTATGGGGCATGAATGCCAAGCATCACGTCTGGAAACACCCATCTAATACCATCCTTACCATCCTTCTCAGATCGGCCCAAAGACTCATCTTTCAGGCCATCAATGACCCGAAGCACAGAGCCATGACAACCCTCGAGTAACTTCGGGAGAAGTCTTTCAATGTCCTCAAGTGGCCCTGTCAAACTTGATTTGAACCATGCTGAATAATAATAGCACAGACCTCCTAACAGAGTTTTCATAACGGATTAATACAAAACAATCTAAAAAACATCTCTCTCATTGCTGCTTTGAGTTAGCAATACTGGAGAAAAGCAGCCGGTCCTCGGTTTACCTCTGCTATCTTCCTGAAAAGGCATGATATTATTTTAGAATAATTTACAGTGATTGGAAATGCCCTACTCTGATAGTCCTGTGCAAAAGCCTTACACCACCTGGGAAACTTGTGTAGTTATTTGGGCAGTTAGTGTTAATTTGTTTTCAAACCCAAAAAACATTTCTACCAAATAAAAATAAGAATGAACACAATAAAAAGGTAATGGATGCCTAGTAAGGTATGTAGCCATATCACAAGACACCAATTACCTAGCAAGAATGTATTCTACATTTTCCTGAGGAATTTCTAGGACTTATTTTGAAGAGTGGAATGTCGTTTTTTTGCTGAAAGAGCAGTGGACCAGGTCCAAACTGACTTTAAAATGCATGAGTGCCGCAGGAACTGGTCCAGACCACTAAAGGCCACTGAAAAGGCCACAATTCTATTTATTATTTATTGTATTCACATTCATTTGTACTTATTCTAATGTGATAGTGTTTTTATGAGCAAATACACACATGAATAATTTTTAACAAATGTATCTTATGGCCTACGGATTTTGCACAGTGCTGTAGATAAGCAACCACAAAAAACATATAAATGATGTTTGTGGCTTTTTACAGGTGTTTGTTAACCATCTATTGGTTCCTCTTCCTGTCAAAACTGGAAATAAGTCCTATAAAATCGACATTTGTCGAGGATGACTGAAATGTAGACAGTTTTCAAACATACCTGATGGTCAAATAACAATTGGTCAGGTTCCCCACAGCAAAGTAGTCTGCTGCAACAACTATCTCAATCCCATGGGGGAAAGTGCCCTGTGAAGACAGTCAACAGATCAGATAAACAGTGTTTTCTGTACATATATGAAAAAGTGTAAGTGTACATCAGCTGCCCTCAGACAGGCAGACCCAGCCTAATGTTTTCCTCTCACCACCACAGTAAAAAAATCAGTTCAGAACCAAAAAATTAACCAGGCAAGACTAGTTCAGCCGGATTCCAATTAGAAGGGATGAATGTTGTTATCCCTGGCTGGTTTCGTTACACAGTTATCTATGTTATCTATGTCTTTAACCATTACGCTATATAAACAGTGGGAAGGCAACTTTTACCTCAGCAATAACATTTTTGATGAAATACTGCAGACAACAGAATGTTTATTAATGGAACTAAAGTGTACTCTTGTACAAAGATTACAGTAGATGGCTAGCAAATAGCTATACAGTAGATATAACGAAAAAACTACTCTAATCATTCCATGGCTGGTTTTGTTTCTTTAGAAAATAATAACAGTATGAAACGGTCATGTAACACAATTATTCTCTTAAATATATGAGATTAATGGGATTACAGAGTGGATATATATTGTTCTAATACGACTGGAATGTACTGAGTGAAGATGAAAATTGGAACGTCTGAGAGGAGAATCAAACCAGGTTCCCAAAAGATCACAGGGAAAGAGTAGCAATATAACCACAGACAGTTTTATTTTAGGCTTACTATATAACATAGCTACTGAAGCCTGAAGCCGGCAAGGTCTCGCTCTATCCTGAACAAATCCTAATGAATACTTTGTTCAGTCAGAGGCACACAAATCTGAATTGGTAATGAAAAATGTATGGTGAAGAAATGATTTTATAGCTTAATGTCTGGTCCCGGAAAATAATTCTAGGGCCAATCTATAAGCATTAATAATGACACATTATTGCAGATTGGACTTACAAAGATTAAAACTGCCTATAACATGTCTATGATGTTAATTTCTTAAAACATTCTTTCTGACACAGCATTCATCCAAAAAGTGAGCCATTGCCTGGCTGTAAAATAGTGGCTTTAGACAAATGGCTATTTGAGAGTGATCAACAAGTTTGAGAGAGATTGGGATTTTTCTATCAGATGGGCCTGAGTGACTGTGGGCATAAGACGTTGCTAGAAGGTGACTATGAAGGCTCCTTTTATACATGGAAGTGTTAGTCATATATAACTAATGGTTTGGTAACTGAGTTCACAAACCTGTCTTCCCACATTCTCCTGGAAAGCAGCCTGAGAGAGAAAAGAGAAAAAGACAATGTTCAGAGGTAAGACAATGGTGTCAGTAGTAACTGGTATACAGACGCAGGTAAGATAATGGTGTCAGTAGTAACTGGTACAGAGGCAAATAAGACAATGGTATCAGTAGTAAATGGTATACAGAGGCAGGTCAGACAATGGTGTCAGTAGTAAGTGGTATACAGACGCAGGTAAGATAATGGTGTCAGTAGTAACTGGTACAGAGGCAAATAAGACAATGGTATCAGTAGTAAATGGTATACAGAGGCAGGTCAGACAATGGTGTCAGTAGTAACTGGTATACAGACGCAGGGTCACATCAGATTTGTCGGTTTGATTCCATTTGAAGGCAACCTGAGGCAAGGTTTTTATAATGAACGAGAGAGAAAGAGAGAGAAATAAAGAAAGACAAAGGGAGATGGAGAGAGGACAAGACCAGAAAGACGGAAACACAGTGACATTTAGACAGAGATGCAGAAAGAATGGACACTCACGGAAGCCGCTCTACGACAGTTGATGTTTCGGTCGAACACGGCAGTGATCACGAGAGCACTGGAGGGGCAGAGAAAGAGAGGAAGACAGGAATGGACATGTCAGTGTTGATAAACTTGTGCATATGGTTTGTCTCATATTACATAGAGAAAGACACAAACATCATTGGCCAGTAACTGAGGAAGTATATGCAGATGAGGACATAAGACTGCCGCGACAGCACAAACTCCTAGCACATCACATGCCGTACGCCCCAATCGCTGCAAACTTCTACACAAAAAGTCTGGTTTGGAGGAACTTCTAGACCAAATTATTTAATTTGGTCTAACAATGGGGTTGGGCCAGAAACAGAAGACGTTTGGGTAAAGCGGTTTTTCTGACTTTCTAATTCATCAATACTCTGGCAGAAGGTGGTGTAAAATAAGAGCTTTCGGGCAAGAAACCGACAGGTTGACGGATCAAATCTGGAGCCAACATGGGGATAAATCTGTCAAAAAAACACATCTGTTCTTAAAATCTAACACTAAATATGTGAAATAGCATAAACTAAAGTATCTATCTAATGACAATGAATAATATAAATATGTACTGCATACATTTTATTATTTATATATTTGGATACATGGATATTTGAGCTAAATTCCAACCCCATTCACTGCTAAGGGTAAAAACATTTAATTAAATCCAAAACAACCATTTAGGCAAATAAAATAAACTGATATACAATGTCCTTATGTTAAAAAACTTAGCACAATACTACTTTAACTACTACTTTAATGGCTAAAATTTGAGTCAGGTGCATCAAAACAGGTGTAAAAGATTTGAAAATGATCAGAGCCTTCAATAAAAACTAGAAACCAAGTGTAGTTTGGTCTTAACCATATGGGTCTGTACTGTGTAGTAACATTATATCAAACTCCAAAAACCCATCCAAGGTCCTCAGAAGAAAGATAATTCTCATGAGTCTGGGAGTGGTTACAAAAACATTTCCAAGTAATTTGAAGTACGTTTGTCTACTGTCTGACAGATCATCTATAAAGTGAGGAAATTCCAGACAACTGGCAATCCACATAGGACATGTTCCACCAAATTCAGCCCAAGACCAGACCAAAAAAAAACTCATAGAAGTCTAACATCGACAACGTAACATCAAGAGACATACAGGCCTTTCTTGACATAATCAATGTTTAAATGCACGAGTCAACTGTCACAAAGGGAATTCACAAATGTGGCCTACATGAGAGGTAAGGAAGCAAGAAGCATCTGTCCTCAAAAAAGAATATTAAGAACATCTGACATTAGCCAGATAACATTAAACAAAACTAGCAATGTGCTCTGGAAAGATGAGTCATAGGTGAAGTTTGACCGCAATGCCTGACTCGATATTTGACAAAAACATCACCTTTGATTAGAAAAGCTTTTTACCAACCATAGTTTGGAGGCGGTGGGATTATGGTTTGGGGCTGCTTTTCTGCCTCTGGCCCTGGCCAACTACCCATCATTTATTCAACCAAAAAGCTGAATGATCGAGGACAATGATCTTGAACACACAAACAAAGCTAAAATAAAATGCCTCAAAAAGAAGAAATGGAAGTGAAATTCCAAGTCTCAATCCTAACAAAACGCTGCAGGGTGGAAATATCTATATTAAGAAAAAAACTTTCCAGGGATGTACTTACTTTTTCAAGTGACAGTACCATATATCTATATAAAACTACAGTATGCTGATTATTTAAAAATATCATAGTGCTGAATAAAATGTTTTGTGTTTAAATAAAATAAGGCTCCTGCATATGCTTGCTCCCAAAATATGACCCATTGTTTGTGGGGAGTTTTTGGCATTCAAGGGTGCCAATACATCTTGAGTTGACTGTGTGTGTATATACAGTACGGAGCATAAGTCTTAGTCACTTGAAAGTTTTGTGCACACGCATGTGCGTGCGTGTATATCAGCCATAACATTATGACCACCTGCCTTATATTGTGTAGGTTCCTCTTTTGCAGCCAAAACAGCCCTGACCCGTCAAGGCATGGACTCCACTAGACCTCTGAAGGTGTGCTGTGGTATCTGGCACCAAGACATTAGCAGTAGATCTTTTAAGTCTAGTAAAAACGCGTGGTGAGCCCTCCATGGATCGGGCATGTTTGTCCAGCAGACCACACAGACGCATGCTTGGATTGGGATCTGGGGAATTTAGAGGCCAAGTCAACACCTGAAACTCGTTGTTATCCTCAAACCATTCCTGAACCATTTCTGCTTTGTGGCTGGTTGTATTATCCTGCTTAAAAAGGCCAATGGCATCAGGGAATACAGTTGCCATGAAAGGGTGCATATGGTCACCATCAATGCTTAGGTAGGTGGTGCCTGTCAAAGTAACATCCACATGAATGGCAGAACCCAAGGTTTCCCAGCAGAACATTGTCTAAAGAATCACACTGCACCTGCTGGCTTGCCTCCGCAATCGGCAGTGGACAGGGGTCATCATGGACATCCTGACTGGTGTGTGGCCAGAACTGCATTTGTTGACACCTTTCTATCAGTACCAGCATCAATTTGTTCAGCAATTTGAGCAACAGTAACTCGTCTGTTGGATCGGACCACACGGGCCAGCCTTCACTCCCCACATGCATCAATGAGCCTTGGCTGTCACTGGTCCACCACTTTTCATTCCTAGGACTACTTTTGATACTTTGTGACCACAACAGACTGGGAACATATATATATATATATATACACATACATACACACACATATACAGTGGGGCAAAAAAGTATTTAGTCAGCCACCAACTGTGCAAGTTCTCCCACTTAAAAAGATGAGAGAGGCATGTAATTTTCATCATAGGCACACTTCAACTATGAGAGACAAAATGAGAAAAATAAATCCAGAAAATCACATTGTAGGATTTTTAATCCTATTTAAATCTGCATCTCTACATGTATGGCAGCCATTCCATTCCAGTGTCTATTAAATTCCAACCCAGGCACACCTCATTTTTCTTAATAAGGTACTGATTAGGTGATTACCAGAACCAAATCAAATTTAACGAGGAAAAAAATAAAAACCATTGCTGTGGTCATCACTATCCTCTTGCAATTGGACCAGATGGATGCCAAAACAGTGCGAGTAGTACCTCAACGGTAATTTGAATGAAAAACTATTCAGCATGACAAAAGAGTTAAAAAGAAAAGCTTTGACTGAGGAAAAGAAGGGTGCAATTCTGGCTTTACTGGCAGAGGGATACAGTGACCGTCAGGTTGCTTCCATCCTGAGAATTTCAAAGACAGCAGTTCGTAAGAACAAGGTCAAGAAACAGACATTGGGGACAACAAAGCTACAGACTGGCAGAGGGTGAAAACGACTGTCCATGGACCGAGATGATCGTCAACTCATTTAAATGTCCCTGAACAACCGTAGGATGACACCAAATGACCTACGAAAAGAATGGCAAACTGCAGCTGGGGTGAAGTGCATGGCGAGGAAGGTTCAAAACAGGCTAGCAAGGACAGGGCGGAAGTCGTGCAAAACTAGAAAAAAGCCCTGCATGAATGAGAAGCAAAGAAGAGCCAGGCTGAAGTTGGCAAAAGACAATAAGGATTGAACCATAGCGGAATGGAGTAAGGTGATCTTCCCTGACAAGTCAAATTTTCAGCTTTGCCCAACACCTGGTCATTTAATGGTTAGATGGAGACCTGGAGAGGCATCATAAGCCACATTTCACAGTGGGTGCGAGACAATTTGGTGGAGGATCAGTGATGATCCGGGGATACTTCAGCAAGGCTGGAACCGGGCAGATATTTCTTTGTGAAGGTCACACATAAATCAAGTCAAGTACAAGGTTAACCTAGAAGAACACCTGCTTCCTTCTGCTAATCCCTAACTTTGAGAATTGTTTTTTCGAGCAGGACAACGCTCATTTGATCAAGAGGAAGATGGATGGTCTATGAATAGTAAAACCAGAGAAACTGATAATTTTGCAGTGGTCTCTTCATTTTTTACAGATCTTTATACACAGCTTTTCTAGAAATTAAAGGAAAAGGTGCAGTGGTCTCTTAATTCTTTTTAGAGCTGTACACACACACACCAGACTTTTTACTTTTATTTATTGGTCATGTGCTTAGGGTCATTATCCTGCTGAAAGGGAAATTTACTCCCAGGCTTAAGGAGTAAAGAAAGTTCTCAAGCACGTTCACTTCAAGCACGTTCACTTCAAGCACGTTCACTTCAAGCACGTTCACTTCAAGCACGTTCACTTCAAGCACGTTCACTTCAAGCACGTTCACAGCATTTCGTGAGTTGATAAGCAGCATCCGTTTAACTGGGGTTGGACCCTAAACCAAAAAAGTAGTAGCAACCAGCCAGCCAAAAGAAAGTAAGAAAATTCCAGCCGGGAAGGAATGACATTCAGCCAGCTGGGATGGAAAGGGGTGAAAACTATTTAGCCAGCCAGGGAGCAAGAAACACCCTTAAACAGGCAGGGAGTAACAACTCTGTTCGCTGTCCAATCCCTCTGGCTGTAAAAGGCCACTAGCTCTAAACAGACAAACTAGAGCCCTGAAGAAGGCCACCGTACGTTAAGTCAGGCAACAGTTCATAGCCAGAAGGGTGGAAAACAAAGAAAGACAGAGAAAAACAGAATCTCATCTGAGGAGGAGAGGGCCCTGAGGACATGCTGCATCTCAGTTAGTATAAGCGTTCAATAGAGACCGTGTGTGTGTGTGTGTGTGTGTGTGTGTGTGTGTTGTGTACACACGACAATGCGTGCACGTGTGGTAACGGTTATGCTGTATGAAAAGGCCAAACTAAAAGCTCAGTCGAAATGACATCAAGCTTCGATGAATCAGGAGCAGGACAGGGCTTGTCTGAGCAATGGTGCCAAAAAGCCACCGAAACCAACTGTAGCAGACGAAACCTGGCAAAGCTGACTGGGATGGGAACGAATGGGAGGCTGGTGTCTCTCTGTGTGCGTGTTTGTGTGTTTGTGTGCGGTCACATCAGTTAAAACTGACACTGCAATGTCAGGGCCCCACAGGCTCATACAAGTGAGAGAGGAGAGAGAGAAATAAAGACAGAGAGAGATGGGGCAGACTATCTGACCATAGTGACTGAGAGAAAACTGAAAAAACACTTGACTATGTAACGACTCCGTTAGCACAACCACAGAAGCAGTTCATCATAGACAGATCTGTCCACCCAGATGCCAGGGTGTGCTCCCACTGACTACAGAGAGGTAGAGACATAGCAACATTTTCTCCTAAACTGCAAAAAGCATGCAGACGTTCTAGAAATACTTTTTGCCATATATATATATATATAACAAATATGAAAGAACAACAGAAATGGAGAAAATGCTATAGATTTTGCGAGAAAAAAAATCCTATTATGCCGTAATAGTGACCAAATGATCAGTATCCTGCCACACCTGTAGGAACAACCAGCTGAAGAATCAGCATCACACTATTCACTTCTTACTGTCACTGTTATTCACTGTTGGGTTCATGTTAATATATGTGTTTTATATTTACGTAGAAACACATTCCATGCCAATCAAGCATTTTGAATTCAAATGAGTGGAAAGGGAAAAAAATAAGGGACAGAGAGAGAGAGAGAGAGAGGGAGGGAGAGAGAGAGAGAGGGAGAGAGAGAGAGAGAGCGATAGATATGAGCGAGATAGTGAGACAGATTGCAGTACAGTGGTAAGATGGCTATAAAGCGATTGGACGGCAGCTCATAACCAAGTCCCTCTTCCCCAGCACTCGTCCTCCACGGACACATCAAGTCACACAGACCTTCGGCCACTTTCAATCCCTTGAGGGACAAAAGAGAGCCTTGCCTGCAAAACACAACACGCCCCTAAACGAGTTTAACGCGTTGGCTTAGAGGAGCGAGGTTTCATCAGCGTTGCTTAGAAGGCTCTGCTGGAGGTGTGTAGGGCAGGCAGAGGAGGGAGGTTTCATCAGCGTTGCTTAGAAGGCTCTGCTGGAGGTGTGTAGGGCAGGCAGAGGAGGGAGGTTTCATCAGCGTTGCTTAGAAGGCGCTGCTGGAGGTGTGTGGGGCAGGCAGAGGAGGGAGGTTTCATCAGCGTTGCTTAGAAGGCTCTGCTGGAGGTGTGTAGGGCAGGCAGAGGAGGGAGGTTTCATCAGCGTTGCTTAGAAGGCGCTGCTGGAGGTGTGTGGGGCAGGCAGAGGCTTGTGGCCTGCATTATTGTCATTTTACTGACTGAAGGTGTCACCCTTATAAATCATCTGTTCAACGGAAACCAAGACAGATGACACTGTCACTGAGGAATACTATTGGTTTATTTACCCTATTTTCAAGGTTCATCTGACGGCGATATTTCCCTAAGGAGACCTGAATGAAAACACATTACTAACCGCTACTCAGTACCTGCTGACCATGCCCATTGTAAACCGCAACCATTGGCATCCTTGTTTGGACCGTATTTAAGAAATATAATTCAGCAGGCCACAGTGATTCCTGTTTTAAAAAGGGAATTCGAAGGAAATTCAGGAAGTGAAACAGGAAAGCGTCCCATTGTTTGCATTTCATGCTAGCGATTCTGAAAGCCACTTGGCAACACCGACCATGGTTGAAATGGAAGAGGAGCGAGAAGGCGTCAGAGAGGGTGGGTTACCAGGCGATCTGTGTGACGAAGGGCTTGAGCGCCGTGGGTTCGTAGGCCCTGGCGAAGGCCCAGCACACGTAGCAGGCGGCGTCTCGGACGTTAGAACCGACACTACAGGCTCCCCTCTTCTCATCGTAGACCAGGGCTTTCAGGATCAAAGGAACCACTACGGGGGGAAGGAGAAAGGAACAAATGAAAATGCGAAGGAAGGAGTGAGGGGAGGTGGGAGGGTAAGGGGGAGAGAAACATTCTTAATTAGTCCAAAAGTCCTAAAGTTGACACAGCAACACATGTACAGTATTTAGCAAAGGACTCTATGGAGAACTACCAACCTCTAGGTTTAAAATCAAACCCTGTTCCCAGAGACCTGCTCGCCTGTTGGTTTAAACCCTGTCCCTGAAGACCTACTCTACAGTAGGTTTAAACTCCAACCCTGTCCCTGAAGAACTACTGTACAGTAGGTTTAAACTCCAACCCTGTCCCTGAAGAACTACTGTACAGTAGGTTTAAACTCTAACCCAGATAGTTATAACAGGGGTTGGTACCTAAACCTAAGTTAAAACTGCTCATCAATCAACAACTTAATAGAACTAGGGGCTGGAGATGAGGGTTATTATAGGGGGAATGCTCTCCAGGATCTGTGTGAGAGCCCTGATTCCATAAACTTCACCCATGCGGGACTCAAACCCACGTCATTAGCAGGCCGGTGAGGTGACGAAAAACACAACAATCCTAAAATACCAACAGAAAAGACCAAATCACATCCTAGAGCTCCTCTCACGAACATTTCAACGTAGCAATTCAATTGTGTTTGGTTGTTAACCAGGGATAAAAACCACTACACTGTAAAGTACCTTAAGTCTCTGTGGTAAACTAAAGCATTCAACTTAGTGGTTGGCTGGGTGGATCATTGCTATTTCAGTAGTGTTGATGTGAACCAACAATTCTCAGCTTGTAGACAAGAGTGATGTACTTATTTTGGTTTATTGTAAATCCCCAGGTTGCACAAGTTTGGATATTTCATTTACATTTCACCCTAACGCTGATTGTTTCTCTTGCTTCGGTACACAACTCAACTTCAACACCCAGGACTGGATCACGTGTGACAAAGCCAGATCCAAAAATGGGCTAAAATGATGGGAATTCATGTCTCCAAAATAAATTGGAGGGAAAGTTACAGCCGTGCAGTAGAGTCACATCATTAAGCCCAAAGAGCAAACTGTTTTCCTACTGGGAAGATTTCAGTTTCAAAGTAGGTAAGAACAGAGTGAGGTGATTGAGTGAGTCATTAGGGGAAAAAATGTTATATATCATGTGATAATAGCCCAAAATTGCTAACTTATGTAGACCTACTTAGACAAATCTATTACTTAAAAATTGTGCAAAAAAATATAAGAATAAACGTCCAGTGGCATTAATGTTTAACTGACTCCCACCTGTCCTCCTCAGACATGCCAGCGCTGGGCTTAGACATGACTCACGAGAAAGGAAAGCGTCTGTGAAACTCAAAACTCACATGCAACAACAGGCAGAGATAAACTACTTCTGCTAATCTAAAAAAGCATAAACACACAGTGCGGGTCCATTCATTAGGATGTCTATACAGAACAGGGAAAGGACTACCGCTTTTATGAAGTCGTGGTAATTGCTAACGGTAACACCAGAGGCCAAAGCAAGTTACCACAAATGCCTGTTATGCAAATTCACTCTCCCTCTCCCTCTCCCTCACCCAAAACGCTGAAATCCTTGCAAACCCCACACCTGACAGCAGCTTCAGTCTCAAGCATCAACTGCACATTTAAAGTTACGATTTTGCGCTCCAGTGTGGTTTCTCAAAGCTCAAAAGAACAGGGACGGACAGAGAGATGGAGAGTAGGAGAGAATCAGAGAGACAGACACAGAGCACTACATAGGTTGAGGTTTTCCCCCGTCATGTAAATTGTGGCTCGGGGCCTGGCTAATACAGGGAGTATGGATGTTGCCTCAGGGCCCTGCTGTTGGAGGCCACACCCCCTCAAAATCCCTACTGTTTGGGTGGAGGACAAAGCTCCGCCTCTCTGAGCAGCTAATCCAGGTAACAGGAAAGACCTCTCATACAGGAACTCAGCGAAGGCCAGGGATTGAGGCTCACATACACACTCCTGTCCGGCAAGAGAGACACAGAGAGACACACGTGCTCCCTTCCTGAAACGACTGCCACCATCCCTGTCTCTGGCTGGTACTCTCACAGAGGCGCCCTGCGGTGGACCAACGCTGTGGAGCCTGCGTCTTTTGAAGCAGAGCCGGTAAGACGAGTTTCTCGCTACTTCATTTCGACGAGGGTAACTAGAGGAGATAAATGGCAGTTGATCGAACGCTTTAGTTGGCTTCAAATCTACTTATTATTGTTTACTCCCATTCAGCAGACTGCTACCTGGTCGCCTCTCTGAGGGACTGGAAAGTTTAATTAAGGACACAGGTGTATTTGGAGTATAGAACGTGCATCTGTTTGGCTGCCTGTTTGGCTGCCTGTGTGTGTGTGTGTGTGTGTGTGCGTGCGTGTTTTCTAAACCCTGTACTTCCGGCGTGATATTGATGGACGAACCCACGAAAACACCTGCCAATTATCAAAACGATCTAAAGCAGGCAGTTACGCCCGACATGGGAAGCGGTCCACGTGAAATTCAGATGATTCTAAACATGTAAATGGTTGGATGAATTGTAAGTTTTCAGTCGCACTCAATGTTTCGGTGGGTTTATTGTTCATCATTGCTTGACTGGAAAGTGAGGGAAGAGGGTGCACCGTTTAGCGGCGGGCCAGGTTGGAAACGTGCACCCACACTCGCCCGCGTTCCGGAGTCATCGGCTCAGACCGTACGACCACCCCAGATAAACCTATGTTCAAGTAACAGACGCCACATTGAACGACATTCCAATGTATATACATCAAATATTTTCTAACGGCAAATTTCCAAGTATTTCTTACGCTCTTGGCGTTTGGCAAGGAAGTTGGTGAGATATGATGACAAAAAATCTTCACCAAGCCCTTTCTTCTTCATGAGAAGGGAGCGGCGTCCTGCCATGGGCCACACCTGCCAAGGAACTCGAGAGGTGACTTATTGCGACAGTGCACGTCGGACGGGTTCAGCCTCTTCAGGTTTGTGTGTGTCCCCAACCTAAAGAGATGGCCTTGGGTGATTGTCCCTCTCAACGGAAGAAACCAGAAATATTTTCAAACATATTCAAATTCCAAAGCAGTTCCATTTGAGTTTTGACCGTTTCTCCGGTCCTGATGGGACTGTCGTTCAACGCTGCCATGTCAGTTCACTTGACTCTTATCCCCCGGTAAGCAAACTTCAGACTCTGAGTAACACTTGCTCCTGTCTAGCCTATCGTGGCCCCGTATCCATCACGCCGCCGCACAGGTGTAGTCATGGGAAACAGGTGCCTTTGGGTTCCCACGCCGTCAGACAGGCAGGCAGGCAGCCCGGAGGTTACTCGAAGAGAGAGGGGCAGGTCTCCACACGCCCTCTCGGTGAGGTGATCTTACACTGCCTGCTGCATGCTCACACACTGCCAGGCACGGTCCTCGTTATACAGGATCTATGGGAAGTCTCGAAGAGGGTTTAGGGTTTTAAGGCAGGGAAGGGCACGAGATTCAACCCAAGATGGGGCTGTCGCGGCTGTCACGATAAGCATCCAGTGCGGAATTAAGGTTAACGGCTCTGATCGCGGACAGAACGGATAGTTCTCTTCTCAAACTTAAACAGGCTTGGGGATTTGATCTAGCAACCTTTTGGTTACTGTTAAAGTGCTCCGTGTGCTAGGCTACTCGCCGTCCCTTAAGTTAACCTTAGGATTTAGGGGTTTAGCACCTGCCCTGCCTGTTAAATATCTTGTCTGGCTTGCCAGAGGCAGACACGTCTGACATACGCTTAGACAGCGACCGTAAATGTAAACAGGTAGACTGCCAATCATCCGTGATTGCGATAGGACACGCCGCTCTAGGCATGGGTCCAGCTAGCAGGACAGAGTCGGCCAGCCAGCCGTGACCGGGACGGGTCCATGCAAACACGACACGCTAGCGGTTTGCATATACTGTGAAATGTCTCCTGTTCTTCCTAGTAGTTATGGGGCAACACACAGAGCAACCGTTGCTGGAAAAGGTTAGCCTGGGGGCTTGAAGAGGAGAGGCGTGAAGAGTGAAGACAGCAAAACTATGAAATAACACATATGGAATCATGTAGCAACCAAAAAAAAGTGTTCAACTGATCTAAATACATTTCAGATTGAAGATTTTATAAAGTTGACATACTTTGCCTTGATGACAGTTTTTCACACATTGCATTCTCTCAACAACCTTCAAGACGTAGTCATCAGGGAAGATTTCAGTTCAAAGTGAATTTGTGGAATTTCTTTCCTAATGGCCTTTGAGACAGTCAGTTGTGTTGTGACAAGGTAGGGTAGGTATAGAGCCCATAATTTTGCCTATACTGTAGTGGCCCATATTATTGCAAAAAAAGCTCAAATAAGCAAAGAGAAATAACAGTCCATCATTTCTTTAAGACATGAAGGTCAGACAATAAAGAACATATTAAGACCTTAGAATGTTTCTTCTGGTGCAACTTGCAAAACTGCTATAATTAAACAGGCTCTCATGAGGACCAGCACAGGAAAGGAAGACCTAGAATTAACTTTGCTGCGAAGGATAAGTTATTAGTTACCAGCCTCTGAAACTGGCAGTAAACTGCACCTTAGATTGCAGCCCAAATAAATACTTAATATAGTACAAGTAACAGATACATTTCAACATCAACTGTTCAGCGGAGACTGCATGAACCAGGCCGGCATGGTCAAATTGTTGCAAAGAAACCAATACTGAAGAACACTAAAGAGTCCAACAAACATGACAAATGTACATTAGACTGGTGGATATCTTTATGATATATTGTCATTTTTAGTTCTAACTGCCGACCTCATCCCAATTAATATGGTCTAGGATGAGTTGAACAGCAGATTGAAGAAATGGAAGCCAACAAGTGCAAAGCATATGTGGGACCTCCTGCAAATGTTGGAAAATCCTTCCAGGTGACTAACTGATGAAGCTGGTTAAGAGTATACCAAGTGTTACGCAGAAACTCAAACGGTGGCTACTAAATGTATTTAGATTTAAGATGTTTGTTTAGTACATGAGTTCATGTGTAGTTTAGATTTTTTTTCTTCAATGTGAAAAATAGTCAACCTAAAGAAATACCTTTCAATGAGTCAGTGTGTCCAAACGTTTGACTGGTAGTGTATAAAGTGTGCATGAGAATATGTCAAATAAACTAGATGCCCTGAAGGTGCGGCATTTCTTGTCGTTATGGAGTTGAGGATAGAGGGAGACAGAGAAAGAGAGAGACACACACACACACACACACACACACACAAAAAGAGACAGACAGGAGAGACAGATAGAAACCTGTGAATGTATAACGTATAACTGCCCTCCCTCCTACTCTCCAAGCAGAACCTGTTGGACTGGCCCATTAGCTACACTAATCCTAATCAGTCAGAGTCTCTGTGAGAACGTGGTGTTAAAACTAACAAACTCCAACAAAAGGTCAGAAGAAAGAGCCAGAAGCCTAATCCACTCGTACATAGAAAGTATTAAAAACCGCTGCACATCTATGCCAATATGCTAAGACATTCTCTTTTGACAATTGACATTAAGAAACATAAAAACGCCTTCGTTGTTTCAAAGGCATAACAAAAATCGGTTTGTGGACCACAAACTCTAACTGTCCTCCCTTTTTATCTTCCCAGCGAAACAGCAAACACACAAAACCCAAAATGGAGTCTGTTCAGGCACGCAAGCCCAAGAGGCCTCACTACATCCCACGGCCCCCGGGGAAGCCCTACAACTACCAGTGTTTCCAGTGTCCCTTCACCTGCAACGAGAAGTCGCACCTCTTCAACCACATGAAGTATAACCTGTGCAAGAACTCCATATCGCTGGTGTCTCAAAAAGGCAGCCAGGCTGTCAGGCAATCCAAAGGCCCAGGACCTCCCGCAGGTGAACTTTCACCTTCGCACCTGAAAGAGAACTCACGTGCGCATTCTTTAGAGCGGGTAACACTGATGAGTCCCGAAGGTGACAGAAAGGTGGAGAACAGAGATGAAGACAGGGAGAGAGAGGAGGGCAAGGAGGAGGAGTGCGGAAGCCCTGTCAGTGAAGATGTTTCTGGCCTGACGAAGCGGGAACACAGTGAAGGGAAAGACGCCAAGCCTCTGTCCAGCTCGTCAGCCTTTTCGCCGGTCGCGCCCAACCGAGAGACCCTGGACAGCGAGCGGAAGTCGCCGGTGCACATTTCGGAAGAGCGGCCTCAGACTCCACCTGTCCCTTCGCTCCATAACCCTGCCTTCACCTGGGGACCGATGGCATCTGCCTCTTTGCCACTGAAGCCCCTCCCCCCTCACATATTACCGGAGTACGCCCACTATTTCCTCCATGACCGCCACCCGGCCCTCCAGCCCCTTTACCAGCCCTACTTCATCCCAGGGACGCATCACCTCCCTGGGCCCAACGCTCAGACCTTCCAGCCGAGCTTCCTGGAGCCTCCCCAGCGGCTTGTGATTCCCCAGCCACTGAATCCATCCCACCAGCCAATCGTCTCTTCATATCCCTACAGATACGGTCCTCCACTGCCCCTTGGTCTGTACCGGCCCCAAGACCACCTCCTCCCCGCTCCTCTTCCTATCCCGGGAGGCAGGTTCCTTCACCTGGACATGTATGGCGCGGGACCGAGCCTCGGCATGGGACCCACAGACTACGATGTCTACCTCCATCCCCGGTTTCAGGGTGAAACCCACGGCAGACCTGTGGAGGAGAGGACCAGCAAGGGGGCGCAAGGCGGAGATAAGCCCACCAGACTTAGCCCCATGGCGGGGAGCTCCGCAGCAGGGTCCCCCGACAGGCCCAGCCCTTCGCACCCCTTCCAGCAGAGAGATCCTTCTGAGGCTCCGCGCTACACTGTCCTAGGGGAAACGCGGCCAGCCTCGGGCATCCAGTCCGGGGCAGAGCCAGCCCCGCAACCAATCAGAGGAGACTCTGGGAATGAGACTCTGCAGAGTTTACTAGTAGAAGATTTGCCACAGCGAGCAGGGTAAGTGACTTGACGTAAAAGCCCATTCGCACATAGCCTGCAAATTCCCTTCAAATTACTCTACACACGGTCAGTTATAGCCTTCGCTGGAAGTGAAACCTTATGCATTCTCTCCCTCCCCGTTCAGGTCGACAGCCGGCGGCGCTGCTCCACCCGCATCCGATTCCAACGAATGCGACGACTCATCGTCCGACCGAGGCGAGGACGAGTCGGCTCCCCTGAACCTTTCCAAACGGGACCATGGGACGTCAGGCCTCCGCGCTGGCCGAGGGAGCCGAGCGGATCCAGAGGACGAACTGCCGCTGAACCTAAGCCTCAGGGACACACCGGGCAGCCCGGACCGCGGCGCCAAAACGGGTGTCTCCAGAAGGGAGTTTCCATTGGCCCAACCAGGCACCCTTTGCCCCAAAATGCCTTCCTCGGGTGGTCTTCGCTGGAGCTGCGGTCCTATAGGCTCGGCCCGGTCCGACAAGGAGCCCAGCGACCAACAGAGGCAGACCGCGGCCCTCGCTCTCTGCCAGCTGGCTGGTTCCACCTCCTCGGGCGACCGTTCGTCGGTCCGCCCCACACCGACAGACTCCGCCGGCAGCCGTCCGGCGGATATGAAATCAGATGCTACCCGGGAGGTCAAACAGACAGATCAGGCCCAGGCTAAGGAGAGGAGCTCGACACGTGGGTCAAAGAGAACGGGAAAGGGAGGAACCAGGAAAGCAGTCCCCCGGACACCCACTAAGAGAGCCAGGGAGGCTCAAAAGACTGGAGCTAAAGTGCAGAGGAAGAGAACCCGCTGCTTGTAAACAATCATGCGTTTTTCCAGACCAAGAGACTTTAGATCCAGTAAGGAGCAATGGGAAGCGACACAGCACATGACTTTACAGTTGCCGCCCTGCGTTACACGAGCCAGAGGGATCCAATTCTAACCAAGCACTAAGACTATTCCGATTCCACGCAGAACCGGCACAGAAATCCCATCTTTAAACTGATGAATATAACAAGGATGGAAATATTTAAGTGTGACTTAACTGTCTACAATAATGTACAGGGTGGTGGGTGAAACAGTAAATATTCGACACTGTCCTTTAAAAGCTTTACAAAAGTCGAATTAAATCTGTCCATATCAATTGACTTGACAATGTTCTGTATTGCACTGATTAATATGATGTGGAACGAAGAGAGCTCACAGTCACATTCCGGTACAAGATGTTGTATATCAATGTAAATAAAACAAGCTCTCAGACACATAGGAGGGTATGGGAGGCATTTTCTAAGTAACACAAAAAGTAAACAAAATCCTGTAACATGTGACCAAGGAGTTACTCTGCAGGGTTTTGTTACATACCCTCCGGGAGGCGAGAGGGCACTAGCAAGCCGCGCCTCCCCAGTTCAGCCAGGGCAAGGCAGCCCCCATGCCATGCGTTGTCTGTCTCATGGAAACTGAAACACACACACAATTCAATAAATGGAATACAGTTTATCAATCCGAACAGAAATTGGGGCTGTTTAGTCATATTGTCAACCACCTCATTTACTGGTGTTTTTTTCAAAAACATGAATCGCTTTCCCACAAAATAAATCAGATTATTATTCACTGATCAGGACCACAGAAAAGGAAATAGTTGAAATAAAAGGCATTCACCTTTGCATGCTAGAACACAAGTCTCCTACACATTCACACCCCCACACATTCACACCCCCACACATTCACACCCACACACATTCACACCCACACACATTCACTTCCTAGTACAAGCAAACTTCACCGGTGGACACAATGTCACTTTGCACTTGACTCAGACAATCAAATCCCATCATTTCAATTAGCCAAACCTATAAGAATACCAATTGTACCTTCCAACATTTCTATTGAGATGGTTCATTGTAGGAAATGTAACACAAAAAAAAGCCGTTACCTGAAACAGTCCAGAACTGATCCAACGACTTCGTCAGCCAGCTCTTTGGGCAGTCTTCCCGTCACCCTCCCAATCCTAAAAAAGCCAAAGGCATGTTAGATCACGAGGCACTAGCCCGAACACGGCCCTTTTTCGACCTTTTCCTCGAGTGCTGCGGGTACAGCAAGACTCCGGCCCGACTCGGCGCCACAATGAGCAGTTCCGTGCTTAGATTGCACAATACTAATACACACCAGCTCTTTTAAGAGGGTTAAATCCCAAAACATGACAGATTTGCCTTTTCATGAAGTAGCATATCCGGTGTGGTGCCCATGTTCCGCCTTGGGCTCTTAGTCTGTATTGGTACCCTCACACTAATAACAGTGACTCATTTCTCAGCAGCAGGAATCGATTAATCTGCCTGCAGGCGTTTTTCTGAATTGTTAATATTGGTCGCTGAGGTACGACAACCAGGCCTCACCCCTTAGCGGCGGACCAGCGGACGATGGTTTCCTTGTCTTTCAGGCCACCCAGAAGTTGCTCTGTGAAGGTAAAGACATTTTAATTGCTGTGCAATACTTGGACTAAAACAAAAAGGAAACAGAAGATAGAGACAAAATGTATGAAGTGTGAGGGAGAATATACCATGTAGGTCAAGAAAGAGGGAGTCAGACAGAGACTGCCATTTCAGAAAAGTTTATGTGCAATGTTTTCTTAGAATGTCTTATCGTTTCCGGGGGGGGGGGGTCACTGGGTCATTCCAATAAAGCCACTTCAATGTAACAGGTATGGATATACACTAAAAGAACGTGGGAGTGACTGACTGACCGATGACATTCTCCACCTCCTCAGGGATATCATAGTCCTCCTCGTGACCCTGTGTCTCCTGGTCTGGGGTGACAGCGTCCACTGTGGAGCCGGGCTGGGACAGGGACAGGTTCGCAACCAGAGACCGGCTTCCTCTTTGGTACCTGCAGAACAAGGGCGAGGCTCCAACCTCAACAGTGTTTCTATGGACGTATGTCGATGTGTTTGTTTGTGGCTAGCATTATACTTAACCACCAGTACGTCGATGTGTTTGTTTGTGGCTAGCATTATACTTAACCACCAGTACGTCGATGTGTTTGTTTGTGGCTAGCATTATACTTAACCACCAGTATGTCGATGTGTTTGTTTGTGGCTAGCATTATACTTAACCACCAGTA
>JACXGJ010009015.1:0-25387 GCA_016801105.1 Esox niger
CCCCTCCCCTCCCCTCCCCCAATCCCTCCCCCCAGCGGGCCAAATCCGTTTGCATCTCCAAATCATATGGATCAATGGGGGCCTGGCTAACAGATGAATCCTCAGTGTAAACAGTCAAACCCGCACAGGACGTTTAACTCCAAGCGGATGTCCCTGCGTATGTATCAAGTTATTGAGTCAAGACGATGAACTTTTAACCTCACATTATCCTGTTGCAAGTCACCATTTCAAAACACACAGCTGCAGGCTTTATAGACCCAAATGACACTCCTCCCCGGGGCGTCCGACGCCCATAATAGCAATGTTCTGATCGTCTGAAAGGAAGCCACATCGTGTCCCTCCTGTGGCGGCCAGCCGGATCACAGGGAATGCTTGACTTCAAGTTATGGACGCTGCACACTCCCAGAATAACAAACAGGCCTTGTCCCAAATGCCTGCATTTCCCAATCATTATGCCCTACTTTGACTGTGGGGGCTAGTTCGGTTTAGGTCAGAAGTAGTGACCTGCCTGAGGAATGGGATGTCATTTGGGAGTGGTGAAAAGTTAGCGGCCTGCCACCGTGTTGTCGTGCAGCCTGTCGGACTCCCGGCACGGGCCACAGAAATCAGCACTGAAATCGGCGACACAGAGGTGTGATTGAAAATCCAAGAAAAATGACCTCTTATCAGAAGGCTTTTCTTTCTCGACCGAGGCCGCTGTCTACCCTAAGGTAACACAGACAATCATTTTAAAGTGTAAAATAAGGAAAGCCCCCACAGCTGAATAAGAGGAACACAGCTCCCCATATGGCAACCTGTTTCCTATCCAGTGTCCTACTTTAAAATGAGTGCACAAGAGAACAAGGATGCTGGCCAACAGGAACAGGTATGGAAATATGAATGAAACAACAACACAGGAGTAGTAGGACCAGACAAGTGGACTGCACAGCTAATGGATAGAGGAAGTCCTGCTGAGCAGGTGCTCTGTGTGGGGATTCCATTTCTTCCCCAGGCCCACAGCCTGTAACTAAACTGACAGTAAAACACCCCAATTAGAAGCCTCAGGCTCTGACTGATCCCGCCTTCAGCCATTAAAGATGCACTCTGAGACTTTCATGATTTTCTAAATCTTTTTTTAAACCTCCCATTTTGGGCGGTATGTGTCATAGGTTGTTTATTTGTGGATGACCTATAAGTAGAATCACTTTCATCATTCCTCAGTCAGCCATGAAATTCCAAGTATAAAGAGTGTGGATTTGATGACACGGGGCACGAATAGACACATACATGACATAGTGGACAAGACCGGCTCCGCTTCGCCACTTTTACAACCAGTGGCCAGGAATCGCAGACCGCATCTTAAACTAAACTGACTGTCATACAACCCAATGAGAGCACTCAGACAGGCTGATCCGGCCTTTGACCCTTAACAAAACTGACTGTAAACCAATCGATATCAAAACAGAAAAACAGAAAACTGGAGCACACAAGCAGAGATTTATACTGCAGGACTGTGTATCTCTGGGAGAGTATGTCTACAGTAACAGAGCATAATTTTGCCACAGGCAACCTTCCAACAGCTCTGATTTCTGCTGACAAGTGTTGTGGAAGACAGAATCCATCCCATCTGCCCACCCAGACCCCTGCATCACCATGACATTCAGGTCTGGCACTCTGGCTAGAGGATAACAGTCCCCACTGTTAAGATCAACAGAAACTAACATTCCTTCATCCCTACTGCCATCGGCCTTTTGAACATGGGGAAGAGGACGGCTCATCTGTCGTTTGTCTTTGATTGTCCATGGATGTCAAGGAAGATGTTCATGGTGATGATGGTAATGCAATCGGGAAGATGGTCATGGTGATGTGATGTTGATGATGGTAATGCAATCAGGGAGATGTTCATGGTGATGTGATTTTGATGATGGTAATGCAATCAGAGAGATGTTCATGATGATGTGATGGTGATGATGGTAATGCAATCAGAGAGATGTTCATGATGATGTGATGGTGATGATGGTAATGCAATCAGGGAGATGTTCATGATGATGATGGCAATGCAATCAGGGAGATGTTCATGATGATGATGGTAATGCAATCAGGGAGATGTTCATGATGATGATGGTAATGCAATCAGAGAGATGTTCATGATGATGTGATGGTGATGATGGTAATGCAATCAGGGAGATGTTCATGATGATGATGGTAATGCAATCAGGGAGAAGTTCATGATGATGTGATGTTGTTGATAATGCAATCAGAATTTTTTTGTTAAGCATATTTTTATAATGTTAACTTGATGTTTGAGAATGTGCAGAGTGTAATATTATTTAAAGGAATATTGATAATTAGTGCTATTCTTTACTGGCTGATCACCCAGGACTGATCAATGTGACCTAGGACTGACAGTTGTGCCGTAGACTGACCGATGTGACCGTAGACTGACCGAGGTGCCGTAGACTGACCGAGGTGCCGTAGACTGACCGATGTGCGGTAGACTGACCGATGTGCCGTGGACTGACCGATGTGCCGTGGACTGACCGATGTGCCGTGGATTGACCGATGTGCCGTGGACTGACCGATGTGACTATAGACTGCCATCTGTCACCCATGGCTGATACACTAGCATTGCATCACCTCGTGTTCAGTATCGAGACTCAGATGTTCATTATATTTTAGGTCTCATGTGCTTCTTGTTGAAATACCAATTGCCTTCTGGGAACGATTAGGTTGGGACTTGATGTGTTACAACTAACACAGTATAAATAATAAGTAGGAAGCTGGGAACAGGGTCCGCTAAGTCCGCGTGGATATGTGGTAATTTAACACAGATGAGGTTTGAATTTCTGTTGAAAGATGTATTTACACATTTTATAAAAAGCTGCATAGGCCTTCCTTATAAAAAAAACTGTAAACTGTCTACAATGTATTCTGTTTTGTAAGACGAATATAACAGTTCACAACGCCTATAGCAATGTGACGGTGTTAACCCGTAAGAAAAGGATTACATGGATGGGAACATGAATTTGTTCCTCAGTGATTATTTGCATGACTCAGGTCCTGACACCATCAAGATAGCTACAGTTCCTTTGTTTTGATGAGTGTAATGAACCATTTTATGGACGTAGATTTAGTATGATAGGGTTCCAAGTGGAGTGTTATTACGACAGAAAGAAAACACAATATCAAATGAGTCCAGCGCTACCACGGCTGATGTAAATGAGCTGATGTAAATAGTGGCTGTAAGGAAGATTCCCTCCAGGATATAATCTAGATCCTTTCTGAATAAACGTTACGAAGTGTTTGTGTGTTTGACTAAAGCCGTAATATTTAATGCGCGCGCGTGCGTGTGTGTGTGTTTGTGCGTGCGTGTGTGTGTGTGTGTACGTACAGCTTCAGCATTAGATAATGCAATAAACAAAGTCTGTTTATTAGGGAAGGCAGCGCGCCAGTCTGACCTTCTCGCCCACCTTCCATTCATTCTCACCTCATGGGTGAGCTGCTAATTTTGGGGAAGTTGGTTGTAACCGACAACACCGTGTGCAGCGCGTAAAGATAGAGTTCAAAGATAACATTCCAGATCCCCGACCACATAGAAGAGTGGCTCCCTGCAGCTCTGCTCAGAGATTCATATCACCTGCGTTCATTTACACAGAAGGCAGGTCAGTTTTTCATATCCAATACAAACATTAGCCTACATAAAGCCTTTATAAAATGAAACATTGAAATGAAATTAACCTATTTTCACGCAAGTCCTCATCTCGGTCAAATGATTGTTTATTTGACTTGTATAAATGAAAAGAACAATCATCAGATGCGCATAAGAAAAATGGACTTTGATGGAAACAAAGAGAATGATACGGATCTCAGCTTGGACATGCAAACCACGTCAATAAGCGCAGATGGGAAGTTGAGCATGCAAAACACACCAAAGAAAACGACTGCTTAATTTAGCATAACAAGGCAACGAATATAGATTTAGCCCGGTGCTGTTCCAGCGACGTCGTTACGAAGTACAAGGAACCAACCTTACCATGGCACAAGATCACCTGTGCAAGAACACAAGGATCCATGTGATTCGTTCTCAAAGCATCCGTTCCTACCGGACGGTATCTTGACTGATAAACTGATATATTGGTTTTAATGGCCACAAAACAACAACTGCACATCTTAACGACATCACTCTAATCGTATATACAGTACAGTCACTTTTCAGCCACGGGACCAAGAGCAATGGCAGTGTGCAATGCATGGTTCATTTCTTTAGTTGTTTAGGAAAAGTTAACATGCAGGTATGGATGGAACTATCACTTTAGGCTAATCCCGCCTCAAACTAACACTTTAGGCTAATCCCGCCTCAAACTAGAACGTAACCTGACACAAATGTAAAGGAGTTGCTGAGTGAAAATACAATATACGGCTATGTGAATCATGTGGTGGAGAAATATTTTAGCACGTTGATATTCAGGCACAGTGAAGCCAAATCTATTTACAGTGTCAGCCAGTGGGGGGTAAGAAATCTATGATAAACTCACATAGAAGTGCATAGTATAAAATCAAATGATAAAATATAGCATGTTGGACAGATGACAAATGTAACGGCAATAATACAGAAAATAATGTAATAGTATGTTCGAAAACGATCATTTTAGATGTTGGTCTACTCATATCATGAGCAATAAATGTATCACAGACCAATGTATTGTTTATCTGCAAAGGTGATTTTGATACACAACAGAATGTTTTCTCTCCGCAGCGAAGACCTCTAGAAGCGCATTGCAACGCAAACCCGGCATTTTCCCGTTCACCAACACTCTGCTCTCATCTCAATTCTCACATCGGAATAATTGATTAAATAGCTACAATAAGTCAAACAGCAAAAACAAAGTCCAGAACGATTATACACAGTGAAGATGGTCAACTCACCACATATAATTTCATTGTTGGCTGTGGTCGCATGAGAGCGCCCATCTCCGTCTCTCAAGTAGAAGTCCGTTACGTTAGGACGAGATGAGGTCGTTTCCATACTTATACTTGGGAAGTGTGCCCACCCACCTCGCCATATCAGCGAGGGTGCTTCTTTCTACAGTCACAAAATAAGTGTTTCCTTAACCGTCGCGTCGTCACGAGCGTACAAGTATGAGGTCAGGTTTTAAAAGAACCAATTATAGCCACTGGGGGGAAAACTATTAAAAAGTTTAAAACTGTTACTCATTAAAATTACACGAACAAAGAATGATATTGATCACCAGTGCGTAAATGCTTAACTAAACGTACTATTACCATACTATATATTACAATTTACAACCTGGGTGGGGATTACAGGTTATTGGTCCAGAGCGCGTGTCAAGACCATTTTCAGAACTGCTACACAGAGGAAGAACCGCATCCATCGGGAAAATATATATACATTTCCGTAACGTTACAGGCAGAATTGGCACAGTGTATGCTGGATATTGGTAAATACTTTATGGTTAAACATTTTGATGCTGGACATTTATGCTGTAGTTGGACAGTGCCCAGCCCTGAAGCAGTGGTAATCACCACATTCGATCTCCATTACAATTCTTAAAATACCTGGGGGGGGGGGTTTAGACTTTTGGCCTGAACATTTATACAAAGACCTACATGCCTTTATTTGTCCTTGGCAAAAACATTCCCCATCAGTGTTTTGCACTGCATGGCAATGAGCATCTTGACCTGCGCTGTGTGTGTGTTCTGTGTGTGTGTGTGTGCTCTTGTTCTGAGCACCAAGAGTAGAAGATACTTTCCCGTGTCCCTGGGTATGGAACAATAAAGTTCCGTTCGATTTGATGTGTGTCACCCAGTTTCTCCTATCGAGCGTTACATTTGACCGTGGCCCCATGGGGATTCTCTGTCACCCTGACCAGCAGACACGGCTGTCAGACGTGACACACGCAGGAATGACGTAGGAGACCGTCAGTCTCTACAAACATGGTGGAGAAAAATAGCCTCCTGTTTCCCCGTGGGCTGGCAGGAGGGAAACCTCGGCTGTGAAGTCATAGGACACCACAACAGAACTGTGCCCGGGTCCATCCTACACAAACACGGCCCGGGCAGAAGCCATACCACGAGTCCAGAACATGTGGCGTCACGCACTCGCGCCACAACGACGACAACATAGTCACAGTGGTATCACAACTCCAGCACAGTGGCAGCTCCGTTGTCACACACACACACACACACACACACACACACATGGCTTGAGGGGGAAGGAATGGACGTCTGGTCGGCTGACCTGTGGTGAGTTCTGGTGGCCTTCGCTCCGCTGAGACCGGTCAATTTGCACAAAAGGCGTGGGTGCGAAGAGGTCCGGCAAACCCTCGGCTACACCACGCGGCACGAGGCAGAGACCCATAACCCACACACCAATGACACAGAATGACCCCCTGACCCCTACTAAACCCAGTGGAAAGTCACAAATGGCACCGTACTCCATACAGAGAGAACTGCTTTTCACCAGACCCGTATGGACCTTCAGGGGAAGAAACGGTCCAGTGTAGGATGACAATGACATCTGGCCACGTTGCTCATGAGGAGAAAAAATAATTGGAAACTGAACCGCGGCAAACGTTACAATCTAGACGTAAACGGTCTGGCATGGGCCGGTTCCTAAAGCAGTAAACACAAATCACTCATAGGTGCCGTTAATAGCAAGCTATCTTCCCTTGAATGCACCCTATTCTGCACAGGACACTACATTTGACATGGGTCTTAGACAAAAAGAAGTCCACTAAATAGGCAATAGGGAACACGGAATTCCATTCCACGTCTTTTGCATCATCGCCAGGACGATATGAGGGTTCTATTGTTTAACCACGTTCCCCTGTGTGTCTGTTCAGCTATCTAAGCAGACTGAACTCGGTTCATTTCCATAACAGACCTCGTAAATACATGGAAACGGGAACCTGACCTGATATCTGGCCAGCTAGCCTCACACAGCGCCCATCTGTGTGTGAGAGGCCCTGGCACAGCCGACGTACAACGGGCCACTTCGCTTACCGAGAAGTTGGACAACACAAAAGTTTAGCACTGAGATTGTCATTATGTCCCTCAATACAAAGAACAAATATTCTGGGATTTATCTCTTAATCTAAAACTGAATGGCACAAAGATCCGACAATTTACACAAACTTCCAAATACATATTCATATATCATACAAATGGTTGGATTACTTTATAAGTAATTATTACCACATGTCAGATGCTATATTTGACAGATAGGCTTGTCTTAATTTCCATAACACACAAGAGGCTGATTGTAACTGTGTCAATCTTTCCCTTCTATAGATGGGAGAGTCAGATACAGTCATTTGTCGCAGGGCTCAAGGTGAAGTCTCGTCGGACTAGCAATTTGACAGCATGAAAGGCAGAAATTATACTGAGGAAGGGATGATACCGAGGCAGGAAAAATACAGAGGCACGGATGATAGCAAGAGATTATATGGAATCCATGGTATAAGAAATACACTTCCCTCCAACCGAGATCAAACAACATGGTTTCAAGATTTGTCGAGAACAAGTTGGGATAGCACGTGTGTGGTTGTATTTTCATCCCATGCATGTAAAAAAAACATGAACTTGCAACTAGAGACAAATGTAATTTTCCTTTACAAAGTGCTCCCTTCAGGAGAGGCCATCAGGACGTGGGCCTGGCCTTTGACCTCTGGATGGCTGGACACACAGGTCGGAGCACACACGTGCGCTCTGTGGCCTTCGCATGCGGTCCATCACCGGAGCCTTGTGGTCTTCCTCCGAGTTCTCATTTCAAGAGGGTTTTCTCTCTCGTTTTCTGCGCCCCTCCGACATAAATCAACAGGAAAACACATCACTGCTCCATCCCAAATGGAATGCTAGTCCCTACATAGTCCGCGGCTCAAGTGGGAAACCGCTTGAGACACGGCGTGTTGCTGGGTCATGACGTAACGCCACAAAGGCAACTGACACGAGGGATCGTAATGCAGCACATCCACCCAGGGAAGCTTTCGGTTCAAGTCCCCCGACTCACTGCAAGGGTGTTGCCAGTTAAAGCAGCCGGTCGAAGGATCCCGGGGGAAAGCAACAACACTGGAGCTACAGAACCAGAAGTACCAGAAGTTCCATGGCTGCTGTGGGGCGATGGTCGTCGCACTTGCGGTGATTTTTGTTTTCTTTTTTACATTCACACACTTAGACACGCATGAGGGAGATGACTGGATAAACCACTTCCTGTGTCGTTGAACTGTTATATAATGTAAATGATTGCATTTCAACTCAGAGTTTTTTGTAGGGAATGAGTTGAAACATAATGTAAACATGATTGATACCAGAAGCCTAGCAGAGAGTGAAATGCTAATGAAGTAACCAAAACATGACGGAGGTTAGACGAGTTCAGCATGGACTATGGAGACGCTAATTAGCCCTGAGCTAATGGAACAACCTTGAGGTTTCTAGGCACTACAATATTTTATTTTTATAAGCATTCAAAATAACAAATGGTTTAAATATTTGATGATGTCCTCCACCCATATAAAAACCAGCAAAGATCCTGCTGATGAAACAGTGCTGTGGTAGATCACTCTAAAATCAGTTTGTCAGATGAATTCGTCTTGTGGAAAAGTGAAACTATCCTGTACTGATTGACTGAATATGTTGCAGTAGACTGTTTTGCATCGTTTGGTTTCCTTCTCAGCATAGGACCCATGAGAAATACGCTCAATAATTCCAAACAGAATATCAAGATGGCTTTGTAACTTTACCCACCCACTAAATAAAACCTGCAGAAAACTAAATCAACTATAGTGATTGTTAAGAACTTTTAAGCCCGTAAGAAGGTTTACGCTGTCATTTAGACCATGGATGTACAGCGGTCACAGGAAAACATTTTGGACCAATTTTTGCCACTAAGCCATGCCAAAATATATTTTATTTGATATAGGGCCATCCAATTTGACCAATTGTCCAATTAATGCTAATTTGCAAAATGGCCACCAGCTGAACAAAGTTATATTACATACCATTCCCACAAAATCTCTGTGAATTATTGATACACATAGACCAACAATGGCTTAAAATGTTTAATTTGAAAAAGAAAATAAACTGGCCAACAGATACCAAACGGCATATATGTATCCTTAAAGACCGTTTTTTTGAAAAGTGGTGAAATGTAGCCCAGAGGTCTGGAATGTAATTGGCCAAAACCACCATCCATCACATGAGGATTCCATTCTGGACTTCCTGGTTCAGTGATCAGTGTGGTAAGAACCTGAACGCCATTGGACATGCTTCAGAAGGCATAGTATCTTGACATCAACTGTCCCAAGGAAATCAGGAAAGCAAGAATAATAGGGACAAAAGCAAAATGTAGAAGTGGTGAAAATGTTTGCTGATTTATTTAGTGTTTTCAAAAAAACAATGAATACTTCTAATAGTTCACATGTATTATAAACACTAAACAGTTGTATAATGTGCTCCATTATAGCTCCTCATTGCCACGGTCTGTTTTGTGTTAATTTTTTGAAATATGACAGGATATTTGTCCTGTAGAAGACAATTAATTTAGGTAAAATGTCCAGCACAGAGACAGGTGTTCAAATATAACGAGACCTTTCAATATTTACACAAAGTAAATGTTTAGCTCCTGACAGTCTTAGAGCAGTCCAGACAGTCTTAAAGCGGTTCTGATACTCTTAGACTGGTCCTGACAATCTTAGCTCGGTACTGACCATCTTAGATTGTTCCTGATAGTCTTAGCTTGGTCCTGACAGACAGAGCAGTCCTGAGAGTCTTAAGTAAAGAGGTCCAGTTCTAGAGTCATTATAGATGTATTCATCTAAATTAGGTTATTCTTCAAGCCATAAAGTCTCAAATACGAATACATGATTATCAGAGGGATCTTGGGGTTGGTTGACAAAATAACCATCTTCAACAATTGAAAGTAATTTCCCTAATCTAGTAACATTTTGGGGAACCCATCCAAATGTTTCAGTTTTTCCCCACTATTGTTTTACCTTTCACAGATTATACCAACCTTCATACCTAAATCATTTAATAAGCAACTACACACAATCATTCATCTGGGATTATAAAACACAACAACTGTAAATCTGTAAGGGGAGCATTATATAACTATTGACCCGCTCAAAGGTGACCGATATAGAAGCTTGACAATGCTTGTATGTCATCAAACTGGCATAGAGTAGAGCTTAAGGATTTTCCACAATCTTTTTATTGCTTCCACCATCATCTCCCCCGGTCAGTCAATACAATTGTACATAGTAATTACACCTTTTGTCTGGCCTGAAATCCAGGATCCTATTGGTCATATGCCAATTTTTCATACAAATAACATTTTTAATATTATTTATTTTTACTGTAAATTTCTGCTACAATTGCAAGAAACCACTCCATCATCTCAAACCTTGATGATACCTGTGAGTGAACGAGAGAGCTGGGGATTTATGCCCTGAGGGATTAATATAGACAGGACATCTTCAGTCGGTGGTTTGCTGAGATTTGTCAGTGACCTTCGTGGAAGTACAGTCAGATTAAAGACGTTCGAAAAAAGTGACGGGTGCTTCAAAATGTGCTTTAAATCAAGAACATCCTGTTTATAAGAGGCATTTCAATCAGTCAACCCACAGCAGATACAATGCCAGAACTGGCAAGGAAAGCAGATTGCGAATGGAATAAATGCATGCCTGTTCAATCAACTAATTCAAGATTTTATACAGATGACCCCATTTCAAAACCGAATTCCATAGGATCTTCCCTGACACCTCTGCTTCCTGAGACAAATATCAAGATGCATCGTGCACAGTCCGCCACAGCATTCCTCTGTGCTTGGACCTCCTTGGACCTACTGCTGATTATGCTAGGAGTTCCAAAGGTTCTGAAAAGATTACCCAAAGCCTCAGAAAATGATTTGGTTGCCTAATTTCGGCCAAAAATAATAATCTTCATGCTTTGGAAAAATAACGAGATCCCATCAACTAAACTACGTCTCAGCAAACTGTCAAACCCTACAGTAAAAAAGAAATTGAGATCCTAAGTGATTGTCAACATTTTAGAAAATCTGGCAGCATCGCTACTCTCTTCTATTTGGAAAATTCTACACTGTTATATTGCATGTTCTATTGTAAATGTGCTGGGCTTTTCGTCCCTTGTCACCACCACAGTAGAGGGGTGGCAAGAGGGAGGTTGGGGTTTAGGGGAGGGGTTGTGAGTTTGGAATGAATATTTAGGGAAGTATGTGTTTTGGAGGGACCGGAGATGTTGAAGCATTTTTGTCAGCGCACGGGGAGCAGGGCTTTTTTTCTTTCCGTTTTCATTTGTTTTCTTTCGATCCTGAATGTTTGTTCCCTTCGCTTCTGTTTGTCCTCAAATGGTCAGGGGACTTTTTCTTGTAGGATTTCCATATGCATGTTTATTCAATAAAAAGGGTATCAGGTCCAAAACATACCATTCAAAAAGTTACAGTGCCTTGAATGTTCATTCATTTTTACTGACTAAAAACAGGGAAGATAAAGTAAAGTAAAAGTTTAAAAGTAAGCCTTTAAAAATTAATCATTTTGGTAGATATGTTTGCTTTTTCTAATCAATTTTCAACAAAGTAACTATATGATGTATAAAGGTATAGCATACAAAGACTATATATTTTGTTCTCAAGACTCCCTAAAACATGATACGCTCATATATATGGCCGTGATAAAGCCTTAAAGTAGTAGCATAGTTTAATGTTACTGTAACACCAAAAATACCAGATAATTCCTTGCACGATTTAAGGAAGAATGGCGTCATGGTTGTTTTATGAAACGGCTAAAACGCAACAGTCTGTAATGTCCAAAGGGTGAATACTGGTGAAAACCCTACAAAATCTGGCCTGTAGCCTTGATAATACAATCTGCTCTGAAATCTGCTGAAATAGCACCTATGTGGTAACTCAAAAGGACCCAAATGCACATTCCCATAAAACGGAGTGAGAACACACAGCACCGTTGTCGTTTCACCCAGAAAAACAGAAGATTCATCAATCATGATCTGAGGCAGTGACAGCGACAGGCATTCACAAAGCCAAGGGAACCTGGCTTCCCCAGAAATACTGTAAAACAACCAATCCCTCACTGATGTCTGTGCTTTCATAACGTCCTTTCATTTAGCAAGTGGCTGTACAGGGGAGAAATCACCAAAGGGAGGGAAACAGCGTCCGTTTGTCTCCATACATTCAACACTGTCTGGCCCAAAGGAGTATGAAGTGTGTCTGCCAGCAGCAGCTGAAGACTGACATCAGTGTCTCTTTGGTCTCCACTGATGAATCAGCACCCTGGTCTGGACTGATGGAAGCCTTAATGTAGTAGAAACACCCCATTCCATTTCTGCTGGTAAAAGTGTCGCTATCAAGACACATGTAATATTGCGTCATATATAATTGATATCCAGATTTGTGCTGCATGTTATCAAAATTTAAAAAAATCACCTGCTTTCAAAATTTAAAATGAATGGCTGAGGTATATTAGTGATTCTACTCATTGATAACGCTCAGATAAACAAAACATATTACACATCCAAACCACGACGGAAGGTTAACAATAATCACAGAAGTCCCAGAATGCATCGTTGATGGAAATCCTGTTTGGATTTGGCGTCACACCAATCACATCAAATCAAAAGTCAAACCTGGTTGTTGTTCACTGGCATCTGGCAAGCATACTCCTAGGCATCGTTGATCAACTAGCTGGCTCTTCATAGCCCTGAATGGGGTTTAGCTATGGTAGCTAGGTTTTTGATGAAACAGATTAATCCACAACATCAAACATTCTCATGTACAGTACGATCGCACTTATATGTACAGTATGATCACAATACATGAAACATAAAACGGTGCCTAAATCGTTCAAACTTAAAAAACATAAAATCGGCAGATAGATTTTTTTCCTTCAGTTAAAACCTCCAGCTGTTCTCTAATCTCAGTCAAGGGATTTCACATATCAATGTTTGATGGGTCATTTAAATTCAATCACAAGGGCTAAAGCCATTCAAGGCTGAGCTCATTTGGCAGCTTTTTCCACTTCTGTGGGGCAAGAAAGGCGAAGGTGGTTTCATCTAGTTCAAGCTAACCTTGGCGCATCATATCTCTGGTGTTGTGATGAAACGTGTGGTTTAATTCACTGTGTGACTGTTGTGTTCTTGTTGTATTAGCAGCCAACAAACGGCTTAGAGCAAACAACACACGTTTCACAACACAGGCCCAGGTTGTAATATAACTTGGTTCCTGGCTCGCGGTGATTTCACCATGTACCACATCTGCTGTGATGATGGCTCATTGTGAAACTGGGTAATTCTAATTTGGTATTTCATTTCAACCCAAATAATTAATCATGTCAATGCGTGTAAGTGTACCAGGTTCGCTCTGACCAGCCAAAACAAGCCAACCAGGAATTAATTGATCCACTGACCGCGGTCACCCAGAATGCCTCTAATCAGTTACCGTCGCCCCACAACCGCGGTGGCCCTTGTGGTACATTGATAACAACCACACAAGGTCTCAGAGTGAACGGAGTAACCGATGCTACCAGCACCGACCGCCAACCGACTAGCCATTTCACATCAGTTACATTTAGGCACGAGCAGACATTGCATGTGGCTGACGCCCGGACCAGGGTACGAGTGGGTCGTTACCACCTTCAGGGACATGGTCTCGGTCCTTTGCCAGACGGAAAAGCCTCATAAAGCTGGTTAGCGCTGCGGCATGGGTGAATTTGAATTGCCACTCTCTTCTCCAGGTCTTTAGATGGAAATGGGATGACGGGCAGTTCTAGGGTCAGGATCTGTGTCAAGTGATGGTTTCTTGAGATAATGGCTGAGGGCAGCAAAAACTGAGAAGGACACAAAAATGTTATCAGCTCAGAAAACCTACTCCTTTCATGAGTATTAAAGTACCACAGTGAGAGGACTGGGAGACTGTACAATCCATCTACTCAAATGATGAGCCAACATGGACAGTCAACATTTTCAGGTCAACTGTGACATTCTTGTGGAGAAAAATGCAAGATCAGCCCGACTTCCATGAGCACAGCCATCTCCCCTTAAACGAACACAAGCTTGTGGAGACATTTCATTTTGTAGTAATCACAATTTCTCTGCCAAGGAAAATAGTCTGAGAGAATTGTCTCTGATAAACTTGAGTGACAGAAGAGTCTTGTTGGTGAATGGGACCAAAATGACTCCCTTTCAAATGAGACTCCTTTACTGAGATCTACAGATCTGCCCAGTCAAGGCTCTGATCTGTCCTGGCATCAACACTTTTGAATCATCTACTGCTTGATCCTAGGATAAGGACAGCAGAGTCCCAGAATGTTTCTCTAAACCCCAATTTTATGTAAATCTAAAACAACACTCTGACCACTTGCCCTGCTCCCCACCTCTGCCTTTCTCTACCAATGTCTGGCATCAGCTGAAAGCTTGTGTCCCACCCAGAGATCTCAAGATGAACTGAATAGTGCCCTTATTAGTGAGATCTAGTCAGAATAACCACAAATTAGATTTCAGATAGTATTTATTTTCTATATTATGCACTGTATTATTTTTTTATCAGGCAATCCATCCTTTTATGAAAATGTCCAGCTGGGTGGATTGACATGTTTCCCAGACTGCCTTCAGTAACATGTCGATCTATGTGTCTCGTGCTTCTGTACCAAGTATCTTGGGTTTATTTGGCACTTCATGTGCTGGTCTCAGGCATTACATCAGATATTAGACTTGACACATGCTCCAACCCAGCAGCGGACCAGATTTAAAAGCTCTCTTAAATAAAATGCTTTGTTGGTCGCAAACATGAAACACGATAGTGGAGACACCATTTCATAGGACTCAAGATTAATGAGACATTTTACAGACAATTCTTTCAAATTAGTAGTTAAACAAACAACAACTTGAAATAAAAATATTCAAGCTGCCTGCCAGGAGTAAAAACTGACGGTTGAGAAAGGTTAACAAATGGGGACATGTTTCTTAAATATTTGTATCATGAGAAGAAACATGAATGTACGTTTTGTGCATAGTGAATGAAATCCAAAACCAGTGTGTGGTGAAGCCATTCTTTCACTGTGGAGCTGGACCAAAATAAAGACACAAAATACTGTAAAGTCTCACCCTGGAAACAGAAGACGCTCACTAATTAAATAATGACAGTGGAAGAAAAATACAGCAATCGTAATTGGAGCTCATTGACTCAGTACCCAGAATGCAACACACTTGGAGGGGGGTACAAATGTTGATTTCTCACTGCATCGCGTCACGTGGCCCAGTGGTCTGTTTTGTTGCCTCCGAAGCACATGTACTGCTGCAGCGTAGGTCTGAATCCAACCTACTGCTTTTTCAGCAAAAATTCACCACCTTGTTGTCCAACATACTATAAAACGTCTGAAAATGTATCTTTCGAATAAAGGAATGTTGAATCATGGAAACACGTTCACCTGTGATCTTTTTTAAGGGAAGATCGGCCATTTTAGTAAAACTCAAGATAATAAGTTCATCTGTGAAGAGCTCATTATATCTTAAATATTCATCAAGAACCATCATGCACCTGTAAATCAAATCCAGTCTTTTCATTCGCCCACTGGTCTCCCTGAATTTTGTTTCTCTGTGTTCTTTCCACCACTATCTTTGGAAGAATTTTCCACACAATAAACCTCAAGCTGTTCTTTTGTTACCTTGGAGAAGATGACAAACAGTCTGAAGTAGCTCTCTAATAATCGGCGGGGCTTTCCGACAACGTCAACAGGGGGTCATGATTTCCCAAGGGCTTTTCCCGTCAAAGCCAATCCAAAGACAAGTTTTGCATCCCAAATCTCACCCTGCATACTATTCAGTGGCCTAGGACCCTGGTCAAAAGTAGGGGCTTGTAGGAGGGATGGCAAAGGCTCTAATTTGGGACGCAGATCTGGTCTATGTTCAAGGATCCTTCGGAATTAGATTAAATCACTGCACAATTAAAAGCTTTGGATGGATACAACCAAGGAAGACAGCTCTGATTGGCTGTGTAAGATTGGGGCGGAGCAATCGTACCAACATAGCTAATGATATTCTGTCCCAGTGACGATGACAGTCTGTAGAGTCAGACGCGGATTTACCTTTGTTTCTGCACAATTTCTGTTCCATTGCAATGGTATCTTCAGTGTTCAAGTCTCATGTATCCTATCATTATGCAACCCAGGCAAGGCAGACTTTTTACAACAGTCGCCCAGGCGCATCGTAAAGAAAAGGCATTTTGGAAGCCACTTGTTGTGGGGTTTTCATGGGGGGAAAAACATGTTAATACTGTAACAGACTTTCCAGCAACAAACAAGCCGGGAGTGGTTTTCATTTTTGTAGTGACTCAAATAAATGCTTACTGGAAAATTACTTGACGTTTACTTCCTGGAAATTATTAGGGAAGAAATAAGCGTACAGTAATGACCAAAACAGGTGAAGCATGAGGCGAGTCACAACACTTCACAATGACTGATTTAACCTAATATTATTTCCCTCATGCCACACACTCTTGGAGAAGACAGATAACAGTTTTGTAGAACTGTCAAGTAAATAGGAACTTAAGAATCCAAAGGAACTTAAATTCGGAATCTCTGAACCTTACATACTCCCATTTGCTTTTCTTTCAATTATCCTTGTTTGTTTTTCTTATGACTTGTAGACCAAGGCTAATTTTACTGCACTGAGGTAGAAAATACGCAGGACAGACAGACAGACAGACAGACAGACAGAAGAAAAGACAGATACTTTCACTACTGTAAAATGCCAAACAAGGAGAGCTAAATAAAATGAATTCATTGCCAGTAAAAGGGCGTTGAAAACTATATTTGTCTGCCGAGGTTTTGTGACTGGAAAGAGAACAGAAGAAACTGTTTAATCCTTCAGTAGAAATTGATAGGTACAGAATGGAAAAAAGTCTCTCATTCAGAAAAAGATCCCAGTTCTGAAGGGGAAAAAAAATAAATATCAGTGAATGCCCTCCTTGGTGTTTTTTCACCACACCATATTTGTTTAAGGGGTGGTCAAGAGAATTTTCTTAAGCTTCTTCGTCCAGAGGAGTTTTCAGCAAGATCTCCTGTTGCTTCAGCTCAAACAGCACCCTTATCTCCAGGAAGGGCACAGATTTTGAACCCAGCCCAGTGGGCTTTGGAGAAATGTAGTGACGAAACAGAGGGTAGGATGCCATTTGGGACGCACGACCAGGAACCACAGCGGTGGTAAACTGACGGTCACTCTGTGGTGGCATTATGGACCAGTCCGGCTTTCTTGGAAGCACGAGCCAACCACATGAATGACTTCAGGGAAACCGAGTGCTCTGCCAGTCGTCTGAAGAGGGCTCTGGTGACGATGACTTGTGTACAGAGGGATAGCCTGAGCATCCCAGACGCTGCGGATGGAGTGGCATGAATGACCTCTTCATTAGGGAAGGTTATGTGGAAAACAGCACTGGAGCTTTCTGGAAAGTGGGGAAAGGCTTGCTGTCAGGGCAGGGCTGCTTCCATTTGGGACTTAACCTGGGTCTCTGTCAGACGCTCAGTCTGAATACGGGATTGACTTGGGATTTTCTCAAGGAAGAAGCTTATGTTCCGAAACTACAACCCTGTAGTTGAAACAGGTGTTAGCCACCATCCCCTGATTCTCTACTATGGCCTTGGTTCTGTGGCAGTACTTCATGAAATATGCTTTATTATTTCAGACTGAAATGTCATCAATCTGTCCGACCGTTTAAAGAATATAAAATTCACTGATGCAATATATGACAGTTATTTTAGTCAGTCAAATCGTGAAATAGAACACGATGCAGACATTCCAGGTTAAACCCACTAATCTTACCAGTCTGTCAAGCTATTTAGAGGTACCAGCTCTGTAGAATGAATTAGACTCTGCAACTGAATAATGTTTTAATTGTTCAGCTGCACCACAGTATATGAGTACATAAACCTTTGAATGACCCAAACTACTCACGTGTGTGCACCCAGCTTATGGGACACTTTGATCGGTAGCCCATGGGACGCGTCAAAACAAGAAAAACTGAAAGGTTTTGTAACTCTCTCCCGTTTGGAAACGATTTCATTCCACATGGAGAGTGTTGAGAATGTGAAACTAGGTAACCACTGGAAAACATATCCAGCAGGTCAGCGAAAGGCTAGGTAAAGTCGCCGACGACGGCTAAACGTCGCGACGGGTTTGATCCGGCTTGGTTGAAGTTGGTGGGGCGTTTGTCAGACGGGCTGTGGGGAGACATGGCAGTGAAGCATCATGGGGATGGGATGGTCGGATTGAAGGGTTTCTGAAAGGTCTCTACTATCCATCCACGATTTAGCGCTCCAAGATGCCCGGCTGAAGGCAGCTCAGTGACACCGCCACTGCTTCTATTCCATGTAAATGCGGGCTGGCAGAAACCCCTAGGAGAGCCCAGAAACCACAGCAAGTCTTAAATTCACACTTGTCAGAGCGCTGGATCGTACAGTGGATCTGCAGGGAATCCTGCGGCGTGATGAGTACAAATTCTATTGGTTTGACTCAGAAACTGTGGGCTTTGAAGACCGGGCTGCAGCGGGCAGAATGTGTGTTATGGATGGGCTAATATGTATCTGGAGATCTGGAGGTGTCGCAATGTGAATTTTAAAGTACAGCACTGTCCAGTACTACTTGTATACGTGTGTAATTCATTAATCGCTATGCCAAGTAACATTCAGTTACTATCAAACATTACTCAGCTTCAAATTGAAGAGGTCAGCTGTTCTGCTATTAAGGAACGGTGTCGTGCAATGACAACCACGTGGACTGTATCATGAAAACAAGGCACGAACGGCACTAGAGTGAATCTCTTTTTTTTTCACTGGTCTCTCGCAGTCCCCAGCTTTTGGAACCTGCCAAACTACAAAGACGTTTGGACGGATCAACATCTGGCCCTCATAGGCAACATCAGAGCTATGAGTGTGGTTGACCGTGGCTTACCAGAGCATGAATGAAACTCAAAAGGTTCTCTAAACCTTCCGAATTTCAAAGCACCCAAAGGGTTTGAAGGAATGCCGCGTCATCTCATTCCTTAACCATTTGTTGAGAACTGTGGTCCAAGATGAATGGATGTCGGCCTACCGACTGCTTCGAATATGAGCAGTTGCCATTGGGGTACAGGGAACGTTGAAATGGTCACACTTGGTCAACCTAAATACAACCTAAATTCATGAGGATGTAAGTTCATATAACCCAACGACTCCTCCCTGTCCTTTTCATGACATTTTCCACTTGACCGGTTTTGCCCTGTTAAGCAGATCTTAGTTTAAGCAATGCTCATCCCAGTGTCCTTCCCAATTATATAATACATCTTGATATCCATTTGGATTCCGGTAAACGACTCAAGAAGAGCATAGAGCCTGTGTCCCTCCTAAAAGGGTCTTTAAACTCCTGACTCTTTGACCATGATCCTCCGGGGGGTAATTTCTTTCCAAGCTCACTTTCTTCTGCTAATCCATTTAATGGCTGTCCCTCTCCATAAAGCAGCGCAGGACTGTCGGTTGTGAATGGATTAACTGGGTTTGCCATCGCTCTTTAGCCCTTTTGAAGTTTGAGACCAGATTCCCCTTCCTACAGTGGTCTGGAGTGGGGATTGTAACCATGACATCACAGTCCATCCTTCACATCCACCAGTGTGGTTAGATGATATGAACACAGGACCTCGGTAGGCATCTGTCCACAGAAACACCCTACCCCATTCCATTTCCTCAGATCTGCGCAGCTCGCTAACTTAATGGGACATCTGAGCTGCCATCGGGGCTTTCTTGATCTCCACCCATAACGGACGGGACCACCCATTTCTTAAACTCAGGCAAGTGCCTCGGTGTTGGTGAGACCCGGGCTGCTACCTCTAGAGCGAGGCCCGCTTCCAGGAACTTCAGCTGCCTGAAAGCCATCAGGCCACAAAGGACTTCCTCCCGTGTGGAAACGGGTCAGTCCAGAGGGAGCGCATGTCATGGTAGCCACAGACACACCCCGACCGTTTACCAGCCGGCAGCTGTCCCGGGCTGTTGCGAAAGAGATGCTTTATCAAGCAGTGCCTGTACTGAGCCCTTTGTTATTTGGCTTGGCCTTTTTTTATACTACAGCTCTGTATTAAAGCCATGGGCTTTTTGTGGTCACACATTGTTTCAATTTCAGCTGCATCAAGAGCCGCCAAATTAAAGTGAGTGTTGAATTACTACTGTTGGTTCATGCAGGATGTAATATTGTAGACAAATGTAAGATGGCATTTATGGAAAATTGCTAAAAAAACTAATGAGAGTGTTTAAGTAAAGAAAGACAAATGTAGGTGCGGACAATGCTAGATATGTTAACATTCTGGAGACGCTGCTATCCAAACCGCCTTGCTCAGGGGCACACCAAAAGTTTCTCCCTTTGTCGCGTCTGGAAGTGAAATCAGTCATTTCTCGGAATTCACTTGAAATCCACTGAAAGTGGATGAGTACACAGTGTCAGTGAGGACAATTAGTAATGATGAACGACAATGTATTTGTGCAACGAAGCCAATGAACTGCTCAACACTCAGACATCCCAGCCCGCACACCAACTATCACATTCGAGGACACATAACAGGAGTGCGTTTGTCCTGTGATCCGTGTAAGAAGGATGCTGGTTGGACTAGTGACCAGACTACGGTCACCAGACTACGGTCACCAGACTACCGTCACCAGACTACCGTCACCAGACTACCGTCACCAGACTACCGTCACCAGACTACCCTCACCAGACTACGGTCACCAGACTACGGTCACCAGACTACGGTCACCAGACTAAGGTCACCAGACTACGGTCACCAGACTACGGTCACCAGACTACATTCACCAGACTACGGTCACCAGACTACGGTCACCAGACTACGGTCACCAGACTACGGTCACCAGACTACGGTCACCAGACTACAGGCTAGGATTTGGGACCGAGCTGCTGTTCGTCCCCTTGGTAAACGTCTCTCGCCTCATATTGTTTCGGCAGTGTGCTCTTTCACCATTAACCACACGGCAATGGATCATTAGGTTTATTGACAAAATAAACAAACACCAGGCAAACTAGCCAAATTAATCAATGGAATCCCTGACACCGAAGTGGCCATGAGAGGTTGAGAGAAAAAATGAACAGATTTTGTTCTACTATGTGGATGTCTTTAATGGAATGGAATGTGACGGGTTCACTGAAGGACGTCCAGTGTTTTTTTTGAAGTTTTACACAGTTACGATGGCCACACAAGGCCAAGCCTGGGCTCTGGCTGTGAAAGGGGAGTTTCCAAACCTCCACTGTCAGCACCAGATGAATAGATCTACTGTAGGTCAGGATGAATGTTTGCAGGCATTTTATCTGTCGTTAATGCAAAATATCAGTCTCACACCCCTGCGGAGATATCATCAAATCATGACATAGATGAGACGGACGTAGTAACAACAAAAATCAAGACCGGTTGCTATTTCTCAACCAAAAAAAGAAGCACAGTTAATGCATTTAAAAATGCCTTGCTAAGAAAACAAAGCACTGAATTTCTTTTGGCTACATGATTAACATTTTGGTGTTTGAACATTTTGGGGCAATCCATGCCCTTTCTTGTTGGGGACATAGTTTTTGCTGTGTGTCACGTACCACAAATCAACTCCTGTGACTCAGGCCAGCCAACTGGTACCCACAAGATTTCCCCAAGACGCAGGACCATAACAAAATCTGCAAATGAATTCAACTGAATGTGGTATGTTGGTGTGACCAGAAAGTCCGTCCTCTAATTACGATGCCAATGTCACGTCTGTTTCTCCCATCAGACAGCCAAGACCAGAACAGAACCAACTCTGTCCATATTTAATTGTCTGTTTATTTAATGAGCAAAAAAGAAGGCGACGATTTTGGCTCTGCCTTCGGGTCTGGGCACGAGAGACAGCGAGTGTCTCTCGCCTTAAGAAGCCTTCCAAGGCGGTGTGGTCACTTCCATGGTGATGATCCAAACGACCCTGAACCTAAACAAACTAACAACATGAATAACAGCCCCGCTGAGCAGTGAAATGTAGCCTAAATGGATACAACTTTGGGAACTCACTGGCAGTAGACTTCAGGTGACATCATCTGTTTCTTGTTCAACAATATTTAGTGTATTTTCTTTTAGCATTTAAGAGGCATTTGTTCAGTGATACATTTTTATGTGGTGCATATCCATCTGGTACTATACAAGCAGTCCTGGTTCCCATGTCCATTTCCCCTATAACCAGTTCATTTCAAAACATATTTCTGCAGTGTTTCCTAAATGGACTGTAACCAGTGTTCTCCTTTACCCCAAGCACGCAAACTCAAAATCTCTAAAGTGCAGCAAACTTATCACAGTTTGTATAATGATGACAAGACTCAGGAAAGATCTTCTGACAATCTGTTTTCGTTGACTGCCCAGTAAATATGGTTTTGACACGAACCAGTTGAGGTAACCGCCCCTCTCCGCTATGCAGTCAATCACCTGCTGTGAGGTTGCGTTCCGGTCACCAGGGGCGTGTCACAAACTGCATCCTGCTTTCCTATATTGTGTACTTTGACCTAGTCTGAAGTAGAACACGATATAGGAAACATGGTGTTATTTGGGCTGAGGCCCGGATTGTGTGTTGCTGCGGTTCCCTTCGGGACAAACGGCACAGCGCACTCATCGGTTAGCAGCGTGCTGTCACTGTTCCACGCCCTGAATCCACATATCATTCATCTCTGGTCGCTCGGCATGACATTCAACTCAGTCAGGCTTTAGGTCACAGCTGGGGCCACATGGTTGTTAATCACCAACTGATTTTATTTCAAATGTGTCCAGGAGTTGGAGAGAATCTTCCCATCTACATGTGAAGGAGGGCTGTGCGTGTGGAAGTGTGTGACCAGTGAAAACGCTACGAGTTTGATCCACAGGGCAATGCTACAGCGGGACCATATTACGTTCTCCGAAGAACCAATAACAGGTCGGTTCTACAAAGAATAATACATGATGTCTAAATCTGAAAACAATTGTTTCAACCATTCAAGACTGGAATGAAAACTGCATTCTTAAGAACTCAAACGTGCTTCAATTAACAGGGGGCGGTAGAACCATTTAGGAACTTTAAATTCTTTCAGTGCAGGACAACTGATGTGTTTCACTGTATCGAAGCATGGGTCAATATACCTGAAACCAAACCTGTCAAGGTATGGTTTCAGAATTTAAAAGAGTTGGAGAATTTTCTCTATGTAAGAAAAATGAATCATTATCATAGCCTGGGCCTGTATTTTTCAAAAACAGCTGAAACCACCAAGATAGAGGTTTCATAAATTCAGGTTCTTCCTAATTCTGGACCTCACAGCCTAAAGCAACATTGGCAGGTCCAAATTCTGTCTGAACCCATCAAAGAAGTTCCAAGAGTTTATAGTCGTTTCATAAATCAAAAAACCACAATTCAATCTTGAATGTGATTTAGGCCACCAGCATAATAAAACATGAAAGTACAAATCTCTGTCTTGAATCTTTGATTCCAATTTAGTAGCAATCCATTTAATAACAGTCCTGTGAGACTTTCAGGGAACATTCTACTGGATCAAACAGTACTTCGAATCAGTCCTGGGATATGTAATTACTGAAAATCTCATCATCAACAATCTTACACTCGTTACACCACCCATCTTCATGACCGAAACTTATTTTGAACACAAAGGTAGTCCACGCCGCATGAAAGACCGATTCATTTACTGTCCTGGATGACGCTACACCTAACCTCCTGCCGTCAGAGTCCGCACGTCTAAATCTGCACTACAAATGGCAAGTACGTACTCCGAAACATAGTCCACAGCACAGCCTTTAACTAGGACCCTATGAGCGCTGGTAGAAAGAAGTGCGCTAGACAGGGAACAGGGTGCCGTTTGGGACAACCCCTCAAGGACTTGACTGCCTGGTGGAATGTAGTATTCACTCTCCACGGCCCGGTTACAAACAGCCTGCAACTGCCAGAAAGAAACAGAGAGGAGTGGGAACGAGGGAAGAACTGACGTTTCACAATGTGTCTGAGGGTAGGTGGGGAATTTTCTTTCGCTAAATTCGGTCTGTCACGATGATGGACCTTCTGGAAAAAAAGACCATTTGGTTTGGTTTTCAATCAATTCCCTTTAAGCCTATTAAACAACATCCCGCTCAGATGTGACAGCACTAAACTCAATTAAATGACTGGCATAGCGAAAGACAATGCAGGGCAGACATCTTTCTTTCAATCGGATCGGGGATATGTACTTACGTACATCGTTACATTGAGGCGAATACCCCATAAGTCCACTAACACGAAATGATCTGACTCAAAGGTCAAATATAACATCTCTCAGAAGAACCTAGATCTTCTGACAGAATCGTGGCCAGGCCGGGTACACTCATCGGCCTTCTGCAACATGTCTGAAGAGGTTGGTGATTTTTCACACCCTCCTGAGTCATGTTTCTTGGCTGGTGCTTTTGAATAATTTCTGCCTGTCCCACATTTCATCAACGGTGAGGAAAATAGAGTTTACGTAACGATGGAACAGCCTTAAAACCTAAAGCTCCGGAGTCAAAGCTGGCACAGATAATGTCTGTGTTGAACGGCAGGCCTCAAAGCAAATTACCACACTGTGAAACAGTCAGTTGTCGAAGTTAAATGAGAACAGACAAGATCTGAGGGAGAAGGGAGTAAGTGGCGGTTTTGCCCTTAATCTCAGAGAATGATGTTAAGGAGGATAATTTAACGTTGTGTCTGTGAAATACCAAATTATTTTATTGTATTGCTTATTTTGGGATTATAGCAATTACGACAACTGTCAGCGAGAGCCTGACAATAACAGGAACAAATAAAAAGGCATTCTTTGCATCTGTATAAAGTAAACATTGGCATACCAACAACACAAAACATAAAATCATACATTAAAAGTGCACTTTAGAAATAAGGTACTTGGGTATTTGACTGACAGACTTGACAATCCAAAGACAAATAAAACCACTTGATTGCACCCAATTGAACAAACCACAAAGCAAAAAAACTAGATGCACGCGTTGCCAGTTTAGACCTAAAGAGTTGCCTGAGATCCTTACTCAGGGTGAGTTTGAACAAGACACAGAGAGTTCTTACTGGTAGAACAGCCCAGAGAGGCCTGGCAGGGACTGACAGACATACAGACACAGTCAGTTTTTACTGGTAGAACAGCCCAGAGAGGCCTGGCAGGGACTGACAGACAGACAGACACAGAGGTTTTACTGGTAGAACAGCCCAGAGAGGCCTGGCAGGGACTGACAGACAGACAGACACAGAGGTTTTACTGGTAGAACAGCCCAGAGAGGCCTGGCAGGGACTGACAGACAGACAGACACAGAGGTTTTACTGGTAGA